>PVKA01050509.1:0-12690 GCA_004027165.1 Ctenomys sociabilis | reverse complement strand
TAGGTATTAACTTGTAATCCATTAGGTAGTGTGAGGGCACAGATCAGCATGATTAGTTCAGTTTGCTGAGAAGTGGTGGGTGGGGAGGGCTGCAACTTCTATGCTAGAACCTTGGAGGTTGATAGTGTATCCTGCCATGGTGTGGTCAGGGTCTGGAAAAGGTAAGGCAGAGATGTGAAGACAAGGATATATTACTCAATGGATTAGGGACATAAAGCCATGTGGCTTTGGTCCTTTAAGGGGAGGTGAGTTGATGAACTGAGAAACCAGGTTAAAATGAGAGCCCAGGGTTATGTTAACCATGGGCATTTCTATTAAATGAACATAGATCTACAGAAAGTGAAGGGTGGAAAGTGGGAGAAATAGGGTGAAGGCATGAGTTCCTGAAGATTAGGGGAAGAGTAAAGTGTGAGAGAAACATATCTTATGTTATTCAGTGCCTCAGAGAGCACCAGGGCTGCTGCAGCAGCAGCTTGAAGTCAGGGTAGGCAGCCTAAGACAGTGGGGTCAAGGTGGTTTAATAGGAGTGTGATGGGTGTGGGTTCTATGAAAGAATTTCTACTGTATATCTCCTGTATTTAGTTACATAATGACTAAGGGGTTGTGGGGTCTGGAAAGGCTAAGGAGGGAGCTGTTTTTAGAGCTTCATTTAAGGTCTGAAAGGATGGTTGAGACAAGGTCTTATGATCTAAGGGCTCTGGTGGATCTCCTTTTGAAAGTTTATAGTGGTTCAGAGAGGAGGACAAAACTGAGAACTCACAGGTGAAAGTATCCTATTATGCTAAGAAGAAAGAGAAACTGTTGTTTGGTGGTGGAAGTTGGGAGCTGGGAGCTGAAGCTTTGTGCATAGGTATGGAGATATGGTCATGGTATGTTTGTGGAGAATGATGCCCAAATAAGTGATGGACATGGAAGATATTTGGGATTTAGAATATTCTCTCATTTAATTTTTGAAGAGTTTGAGAAGGACTAGTATTAGTTCTTTAAATGTTTGATATGGTTCATGAATAAAGCCATAAGACATCTCTGTTTATTGGAAAGACTTTTAGTACTGATTCAACCTTCATACTAACTTCATAATAACTACCTTCATACTTGTCTTTATATATTTCCCATTTATTATTTACTCATAATGTGTGATCTATTTCTAGAAATTTATCAATTTATTCTGTTATACAATCTGTTGCTGAATAAGTGCCTATTGTCATCACTTATGCTCCTTTGTCTTTCAATGAAATCAGTTATGATGTCCCCTCTTTCACTGCTGATTTAGTTGATTTGAATTTTATTTTTCTCATTCTACCTAAAGGCTAGGTAATACTTTCATTTCATAAAACAATGGGGGAATTTGTTCATATTTTATGTTGTTTTCATAATCTGTAAAGTATTTTTGGTTGGCAGGGTTTTTCCTTCAGCATTTTGAATATATCATCCCAATCCAATATGGATATTCTATTTTATTTTATTTCAGTATTGGAAATAGAACTCAGGGCCTTGCACTTGCCCAGAGGCACTGTTCCTCTGAGTTATGTCCCCAACCCTTGCTACTAGGAAATATGCTGGTAGCCTTAGTGAAATCCTTTATGTGAAAAACGCTTCTTTTCTTGCACTGTTTTAGAATTCAAGTCTTCTTTTTTTTTTTAGTGTATTTTAGTACAGGAACTATAGGTCTCAGTACACAGATTGGACTTGTAGTGACCCTCCTGTGTTCAGCCTTCCAGTCGCTGGGATTACAGACATGCACCACTATGCCCACTCTCAGTCGCCCTCTCAGCATGCCCAGGGGTGGAGCCAGCACAGCTACCCAAGGATAGAACACTGTCTCTACTCCTGTCTAAGAAGGCGCTTTAGTCCACTGATCTATTTGGCTGGCCCTCAGTTCATTTTTTAATTCTAACAAGGGTTATGTCTTAGTGAAGTCTTGTTTTGATTTAATCTTATTGGTGTTCTTTGGCTTCTCTGTACTAGGATATTTAAAATATTCAGATTTAAGGAGATTAATCTATTATTTCTTGCAAAGGCTTTCTGTTCCTTTCTCTTATCTTCTCAGGACCCAGAGAGGCATAAAACCAGGTGCTTATTTCACATGTAGAATATACATATTGACCCCTCTGACAGTATCTTGAAAATCTCATAGGCTCTCTTCATTCATGCTCTACTTTTTTTTTCCTGTTTCTGTGTACTTTCATAAAATTCATCTTTCAGTTCCCACATTCTTTCTTCAGCTTGATCAATTTGGCTCTTTATTTCATTCATTGTATTCTTCATCTCGAAAACTTCATTTTAAAATAATTTCATCTCTATTAAACTTCTAATTAGGTTAGTTAAACCTTTTTTGTCTTCTTAAGACAACATCTCACTGTGTAGTTCAAGCTCAGCTTGAGCTGACTTTTTAGCCTAGACTGGTCATGAGCTCACAAAGATCCTCCAGCCTCTGCCTCTCCAGTGCTGGGATTACAGGCATGTGCCAGCACACCTGGATGATTAATTAAATTCTTTCCTGATGATATTAAATTATTTCTGTGTATATTTAAAAACTTTTCTACCCTTCATAAAATGATGATTTTGAATTCTTTATTCGGTAATTTGTACGTGCAAGTTTCTTTGAGGTTAGGTGCAGTGAATTTCTTTTGTTCTTCAGACGATGACATTTCTTTTTTAATATTTTGAATTCTTGGCTGTCTTGCATTGCTGTCTGAAACCTCGTGTAAGCCTTTGGGGCTGATTTTGGTGGGGAAAGGCCTTCTGCATGGAAGGTGCAAGCACAGGGCCTAGCAGGATGGTGAGCAGTGTTGACTGACTGCTGAGGGTACAGCATTGTAGGCTTTATGCAGCACTATATTTGAGAGAAATATTGACAAAGCCTACAGGAATCCAGGCCCTCTTAACCAGAGATGCTGAATGGGAGATGAATTTGTATCCTTATGTGATATATTTTTCCCTAATCCCATCTCCTCCTTTCAAACCATCTTCCCCTCTCTATTTACAAAGCATAGTTTGGTTTTTGAAGTTTGTTCACTTTTTATTTTATGTTATGGAGGTTGTGATGGGTCATGAGGACTCATATCTTCCACTCAGCATCCCTAGTTAAGAGGGATTCTTATATTTTATTGTAAAACTTTCAACAATTCATACAACTTTAGAGAATATGGGATTTTTAAAGGTGATAAACATAAGCATTTAAAGATGAACAATTCAATAATTCAGACATGTAGTACATTAAAAATGTATGCAGTCACCACCTTTATCTAGCTCTAAAAGTTTCCATCACTTCAAAGGAAACCTCTTAATCTTCAATTATGTGCTCCCAACTCTCATATCGCAGTTCCTGTACTACTCTTATAAAGGAATTAAAACCAGTATATTCAAACAAATGCATGGACAGACAAGTTCACAGCAATGTCTTTCACAACAGCCAAAAATGGAAATGTCACTACAAAGTAGACCTCTTGCTCCTTGAGTGCCTTTTCCCCAATTCCCCCACCACAGTATTTTCTTAACCCAGAAGAACTAAGCATGAAAAGCCAAGCAGATATATGAGAACAATAGTGCTATTCATAGTATCAAAAGATGAAAATTACTCTAACGTCCATTATCAGAGTCATGAATAGCAAATTGAAGTATATACATGGTAATCATATTGTGGAAACTAGGTCTGTTAACAACCATCTAGAATCAAATGCTCTTAAACTATATATTTTTAAATAGTATATTTTTATTTATTTCAAAGAGGAATATATATATATATATATATTACATATAATTTATTTATTTATTGGTGGAACTGGAGATTGAACTCAGATTCTTGCACTTGCTAGGGAAGCACTTATTCACTGAGCCATCTCCTTAGCCCCTAGGATTACTAATATTGAACTACTATTTTTTTCCAAATTTTAGACATAAAAAAGTAATGACCACATAACTTAATGATTGTTCTGGGAAAAATCACTAGCAATGCAATTTTATGGGGCAAGAAAATATTCTTAATCTGAAGAAAAAGAAACAAACCTACCAAGCATTGTATGGAAAACATAGCATACAAAAAATATAGACAAAATGTGTGTTACTAGTTGAGTTGCCTATTTTTTAAATGTTTTCATATTATTCCCACAAAATTTTCATAAGAAAGGTTTTTATAGCCAGGGTTGGTGGTACATACCTGTAATATCAGCCAGCACTTGTGAGCCTAAGGAAGGAGGATCACTGTGAGTTTGAGGCCAGCCTGAACTGCGTAGTAAAATTCTGTCTCAAAAGTAGAGAAAGTCTTTTATAATCCTCACAATAAAAGGAAATGTGACTCAACAAAATCATGAACATTATCAGTATCCATTTAAGCCAAACAAACTCTCAAACCAGAGTTTTGTCTCCAGCCCCTCATTTCCTATAAAAATATTTAACAATTAAATTACACTTGGAACTAGACTCTTAAATATCCCACCACTTCCTGCTAAGCATGTCACATTGTACTTCTCATGTCACATTAGTGTTAAGAGTGTCACTTCACATAAACCCTAAAAAAGACATGTGGGAGTGATCAAACACAAACAGTTTGCTCCACAAATGAAGAAACTTTCTCATAAATCCAATGTATGTATTTTGCCATCACATTATTTCCTTCTTCCTCTTCTGCTTGATCTCCTCCACTATAAATTTATTGCATGAAGGGAAGCATATTACTGACTTAATTTCTTCTTTCAACACTCCAGCTTCCTCCCATTAGGTACTTTGTCTTCTACTACTGAGTTTGGTGGCAGACCATTGAGCTAAAGAAAAAATTTCAGTTTCAATGAGAAATTTTATATGCTTTCATCACCACATGAAGCAGATCTGTTATATAAAATAATTGTATGATTTAAGTGATATGTTGATAACAGTTATGATTAACTAAATGTCCTTCAAAATTTAATCTTCTGACCATTTTACAGTTGTCCTTATATCAGTTTGATAATCTCCATGCTTATGAATTTCCCTCTCCAACTTCCCTGCACTCACAAGTACAGTAGACACTTATAGCTCCACTTTCCAGACTCAGGAGTAAACATGTCAAGCAAAATAGTATACCAGTAGCTGTATATATATACTAACTCTCTTGTGTGTGTGTGTGTATATATTTTTTTTTCTTTTTTTTTTCACAACAAAATGTTCTTTTATTTACACTTTTGTAAAGTTAGCAGCACATGACACTGCCAGTTGCCTGGAAACTGATAGCTAACCTTATCCAGACAGCTACTTTCTGTTAGTTGATTGAGAATAGAAGTTTGTACTAGTATTGTTTAAACAAGATATAATGTCTGCATCTTGTCCTCTGAATAACTATGATGAAGATAACTATATGCTACATATTAATTATTGTAACTCTCCTACTAACCTGTTTTGCAACTATTTCATTGCTATTTTATCTTTTTTCTTATTGAAATGAATAAATGAATAGTATACTAGAGGCTCTTCCTTAAAATATCTTTAGTTCTATTAATTTTCCGATGAAAACAAAATTCAGTAGTGAATATTTGACTCAAGTTGCAAAAGATTATTGAAAAAAATCACACAAAACTAGTACAAAAATTATCCACAGTTCCAAGACTACACAAGCAGAACCTGAAAAAACAAGACATATTTTCTAACATATAGACAATTGCAAAAATAGAAAGAAGGGAAGGCACACTACTCCATCAAAAGTTTGTGATTTTATTTCTGCAACTTCAGCCTGGACAGAGCGTCCCTCAGTGCCCTGTGCACCTGCTTGCTGCGGAGGGTGTAGATGACAGGGTTCAGCAGCGGAGTCACCACTGTATTCACCAGAGCAGCCTCTCTGTTGGAGTCTAGCCTGATCATTTGCTTTGGCTTCATGTAGATAAAGATGCAGCTACTGTACATCAGAAAGAGGACAGTGAGGTGGGAGGAGCAGGTGGAGAAGGCTTTCTGCCGCTCCTTGGCTGATGGAAGGTGTACAATTGTGATCACTATGTTGCCATAGGCGATGATAGTCATAAGCAGGGAAGAAAACAGGACAAAGAAAGCAATGATGAAGAACAATATTTCAATAGATCTTCTTTCAGAACATGAGAGATTTGCCAAAGGTCCAAAATCACAGAAGAAATGAGGGATGACAATGGGGCCACAGAAAGACAACTGGGACAGCTTTATAACTGGAACCACCATAAGCACAAATCCCAAAGAAAAGCAGGCAGTGACCATCAGGGCACATGTACTTGGGTTCATGATAGTAGAGTAGTGCAGAGGTTTGCAGATGGCTAGGTACCGATCCAGGGACAGCATAGCCATCAGGAAAAAAATAGTTGCACCCAAGAAAAGAAAAGCAAATGCTTGTGTGAAGCAGCCAGCAAAGGAAATAGTGTGCTTCCCCAACAGAAAGATGGTCAGCAGTTTAGGAATAACTGTGGAAATGAAACTGCATTCACAGAAGGAGAAAGTGCTCAGGAAGAAGTACATAGGGATGTGGAGGCGCCGGTCAGCCCAGGTGACTGTGATGATGAGTGAGTTTCCTATGATAGAGGCCAGGTAGGCTACCAGATGCAGCAGGAAGAGGACCTTCCCCACGTGCTGGGCTGCAGGGAAGCCCTCCAGGATGAACTCCTGAACAGCTGTGTTGTTCCTTGCTCCTGTCAGGACTGGATTTTCCATTTCTTCAGTCAATTATCATTGAAGTGTATGGAAGGTTCCTGGCTGAAAAATACAGAGCTTTATTTTATTAAACACATAAAATAACTGCAGCATTGAATTTGAGCTTGCTTGGTGTTTCTAAAAAGTATTTTAATAGGTCACTTTGCCCATTGTAATGTAAAATATGATTTTCATCTAAACTATTAAATAGCCTAAAATAATGCATGAAAAAGAAATGACAGTGTAGTTACTCATCTTCATAATGGGTTCCTGCAACGCTAACAGCATTGGTTACTTTCTAAAATATCACTACGTTGGAAAAGGTGCTTTTATAAGTTATTGTTAAGAGATAATTATAACTGAAAAATGAACTCAAGGATTGTAGCTTTTTGGTATCCACTTGGCTAGCATACATGTGACCATCTAAGGACCATCTCTACACACACACACACACACACATACACATACACTATGACATGATATTTTGACATCCTATGTAAGAATTCTTTCATCATATGTTAGTTTCCCATAATTTTTGTTATAAAATTATTAATAGGAATATTTTCTATAAATTTTCTCAACTAAGCCCTCTGAAGTATGTTAGATTGGAAGAGTAACATACAAATCTAATCGGATTGTTGGACACTTATCTCAGGCCATTGTAATACAGAATCTGACCTGGGTCAGTGAATTAGGCATGTTTTTCCATGCTAAATCCTCACTCAAGTATGTATTCTAATGTTAGACTCCTCAACTTGTAGGATTTAAGATGTCTGCTAAAGAGCAGACACAAGGACTCCATAACTTAGCTCCAACAATTTTTGTCCGATTCATTTTTCCCTCCTATTGTCCACATAAGTATAATAAATGTTCTCTATTTCCATTTAAATCATAAAATGTTCTTATTTGAGACTTTCTGTTCTGATCTTCAAGCACATATCTTAGACATCTTATCTTGATGACTTACTCACCTAAAGTAAAATTTCCCATTCTTTTTATGTAAGAGATCAGCTCAGAGGACACAAACTGCTTCAATTTACAATAAATTAGCAACAAAATATTCTACTCATACAATGATATTTTTCTTTATAATAAGTTTTGGACAATTTCATTTTTGTGTATCTGGGTATGATTTTATTCAAATTTCTTAGGCAAAAGGTTCATTTTTTCTTGGAAATATGATATTATAAGTTCAACTAACTACAGAAATTTTAACTCTTTAAATATTTATTGCCTATCTCTTTCTACTCTGAGAATTATAATTATCTGAATATAAGTGTATGACTTATCTGTAAAGTCTTCACTTTTATTTTGGACAATTTTTATTGCTATATTCATTTAAGTTTGTAGACTATTTATAAAAAATAAATAAATAAAATTATAAGAAATTAAAAAAAAGAAGGAAAGCCAAAAGTTTTAGCCAAAAATAAAAAAGCCCAATATATCCATCTACTTTAAATCCACAACTCACCCACAAGTAGCTCACAGTAGCCCAAGCTCCAGCCTCTGCTCTTTGATCTTTCAAGTAAACCAAGATGATGGGTTAAGCAACTGAAATTTAAATAGATATAGACAGTTTAAATGACCATCACTCCAGTGAAAATTTCATTGTGTTCATCACAGCTGTTAATGTTCCTTCTTCAATGTATTTGCTTTCAAAGTTTAAAATGAACCAAAGTGACATTTCAGTGGAAATCTCCTCTGGTGAAATATTGGAAAAGAAATCAATGCACAAAAGTCCTCAAGGCTCTTCCAGAACTTGAAAGTGCATTTGCTTGGAATTCCAAGAAGCTCTCCTATCCTCACTGTGAGCCCAGATCTCCCAGATCCCACCCTGTTCCTGCACCTGCTCCTGCATGAGACTACTTGTAGTTTTTCATGCAGACTATAAGGAAGAACCAACAGTATGCTCTTGACCCCTTATAGACAGTGTTCCTCCAAAATGCATTCTAGGATACCAGATTAATCATTACAACAGCCCTCCAGATTGGGATGGACACTCTTCCACCTGAAGGACAAATAAAGCAATAGGAATTTGCCAATGTATATTTACATGCGGCAGTCTCTTGGCACTAGTCGTAATCTGTCAGGATCAGGGAATAGTACCAAGGCACACCTGGAATCATTAGCAGAAAAGAAAGCAAAGTCACATAGAGATCAATGTCCTTCTAGATCCCTGGTGGCTGCTATCTGAGCCCAATTAGAATTAGAACATCATATTATTGATAACAACAATAAATTATCATTATTTGGAATCATAAATACTCTTCCATTATGAACAAAAATGTAATAATACACACTCATAAATATTTGAAAGGCTGCTGTAACGCATTCCCAATGGGACTGGCCCATGCCACCTGATAACAGTCATACATAAACCACTGGTGGTTCAGGCCAGAGGAAATGTGTTAAAGCAGCTAACATAAAAAATGCTTTGTTGAGCTACAAACATGTTAAAAGTTTATTATTATTATTATTATTATTATTATTTTGAAAAAATGTAATGGAGGAAAAAGACAAAGAAAACTTTAAGAATGTTTTAACCAGGTGCGCCACACCCTGGCAGAGCAGGCGCAGGACAGCTGACACAAACATCTGGAACATAAGTAGGCAGGCAGGGCCTCCATCTTATTTGCAAGAGTTTGTGGCAAACTCCAGCAAAACAATAGTCCTGGGTTGATTCACTGACAAGGTCACTGAGTGGAGTGATAAAAAATCCATCTAGTTACAGAGGACTTCCAGCAACTAGGAAGTAGACGAGAGAGGATTCCCCTGAGAGGTAGGACTTGAAACCACCAAAATTCCACTCCAGTGGCCACTTTGGCCCAGTGGAAAAAGAAGGTAAGCAGACTTGGCCTACAATAGAACAAGGGCAGTCTCCCTTCCCTATGTAAAAGGAGCAAGTGGTGTAAAACAGCAACTGCACAAGGATCTAGGCATAATCTGGAGCTCTCCCGCCCTGAGGGCATGATAGCAACTGAGAGAGCATCATAGAGATAAACACAGTAGTGACAAATGGACACCTGCAAATGTCAGCTGAAGGTCAGTCCCAAACCCCACACCTAATGGCCAAGATCAGCCTCATACCCAGCCTAGATCCTATAGCAAACTTGTCAGATTTCATAGTATATGTCTGGAATCTGTCTATTGCCGAACTGTGAACCCCAGCCTTATTTTACTATTTTTTCCTCTTAACAAAAGAGAATAAAAAATTAGAAATAATACAGAATTTCACAAAATAAGATGATAAGAATTCAATAATGGTTGTATATTGTATATTATTATCTTCAAATTAGTTATTCAGATTACCAGATATAAGCATACAAAATTGGTAAAAATAAATTAAATTAAAATTAAAAGGAAAATTTTATGCATTAACTGTTTCTCAGTTACTGTTCTCTCCTTGCTAGGACAAACACCTGATGCCCAAAATGAAGGAAGGAAAGGTTTATTTAGCTCACAATTAATGGAGGCTTCAATCCATACTTGGCTGGCTCCAAGGCAGCCGCACATGACAAAAGGCAGCAGCTCATGGTGGCAGCAAAGAGCAAGAGCTGATAGGAGGAGTAGCGGCAACAATGGCGACAGAAAGCAAGTTTGTCTCTCTTTCTTTCTCATGTTGTATTCAGGCTATCTGCCCTGGCTGAGGATAGCGTTCACACCCATAATCTCCGCAGTACTCAGACCCATAATGCCAGCCTTGGATCATGAATTAATCACACACCATAGAACTGTGCTTCTGTGACTATATGAGGCTTTGGGGGGACAAGTACACACAAACCATAACAATCTACTTTTTACCATAGACTAGTAGAAATCAGCAGAACAATCATCCTAGCTAACCTGTATATATGCTTACATATTTTCTTTTTCTCTGTTTGGATGGTTTTCCTTTTTCAGTCTAGTTGGGATTTTTTTTGTTTTAAATTTCTGAATATTTAAGTTTTATTCCTTGATTTTAATTTTATTATATCCATCTTCTTACTTCAAATGTTTCTATTGATTTTATGATATTTTCATATATGTGAACATAGTCTCCTCCAGGGTTGTTTCACTATTCGTGTGCTTTCTCTTTCATTCTTTATCTCTCATATTTTCCTGGTTTCCCCAAATTGGCATCAATTTTACTATATTTCTCTTCATTCACCTCTTTTTGTGTCCTGTATCCCTCTTATATGCTAAACCCAACAAGGTAAAATTAATCTACTAAAGGGAAACTTATTGTACACAAGTTCTAGCATATTTTGGATTATTTATGTAACTGTATAGCATGCTTCTATGCTTTAATATACCAAATTAATAGCTATCACAGTGTGTCAGTAGCTAAGCTGTGCTGGATGCTATTCTTATTGCTAACTGTACTACTTTAACCAGGATGTCCTAATTATTATAATCATTTTTCTCTCATATGAAAACATTGTGATTGTCTGTGGTAATAACCATCTCCATGGGCAAGTATCAAAAGATGGGGTGCTTCTCCAAATATATAGCAACTTCTTATCTGTAATAAATTGAGAAAGCAGATTCTTAGAATAAACACAAAGACCAAGAACCACATATACCTACAAGAGATGCCTGAGGAAAAGGGTTTTTTTTTTAGGGAAGCCTCTATATTAGTGATAAATCTAATGGCGCCAACACAAAACATAAAACGAAATAAAAATAGAAAATAACAAGATACAGAAGCAAAATGTAACCCAGACCTCCAGGTCATCTAGGACAACTCCAAAGAACAAGATAAAAATAAATCTGAAACCACACACTGAAACTTTGTGAAATGGTAAAAGCATTAAGTGCAAAAATCTCTGAAATGATAGCAGCATTAAGTGAAAAAAATAGATGTGGCAAATATCTATCAGTAGAAAAATAAGCTCTCAAGTAAAAGAGAAAAATGAGAGTCAAAATGTAAAACATGCCCAATGAATCTAGAATAGACACAGACAAACATATTAGGCATGCCATATAGCTCAGCAGATTAAAGTGACTGCTTAGGCAGACACAGGGACTGGGGTTCAATCCCCACCATGACGTGCTGGTCCCACACTTGGGGAACACTGACATGGTGATTAACACTGGTCATGGTGGTGCACTTCTGTAATACTGGTGCTCAGGAGGCTGAAAACAGAAGGATCACTGCACATCCAATGTGTGCAGTGAGACCTTGTAGACCCTGTACTGAATACATTAAAAAAAGAGGCTCTTAGGAAAACCATAACTTCACAGGAAAGAAGTAGAATCCATGAAACAGATCCAAATAGATATTCAGGAAATTAAATGTTCCACTGAAAGTATACATGACAGGCCTGGGGAGATGGCTCAGTAAAATAAGTGCTTCCTTGGCAAGTGCAGGGGCCTAAATTCAATTCCTGGTTCCACAAAGAGGAAGGAAAGAATGGAGAGAGAGAGAGAGAGAGAGAGAGAGAGAGAGAGAGAGAGAGAGAGAGAGAGAGAGAGAGGAAAGAAAGAAAGAAAGAAAGAAAGAAAGAAAGAAAGAAAAAAGAAAGAAAGAAAGAAAGAAAGAAAGAAAGAAAGAAAGAAAGAAAGAAAGAAAGAAAGAAAGAAAGAAAGAAAGAAAAAGAAAGAAAAAAGAAAGAAAGAGAGAAAGAAAGAAAATATATACGACAGATTGACCAAAGATGAAGGTACAATACCAAATCTAGAAGACAGGACTGCAGTCAGTCACAGTGAAAAGAAAAATATGTTAAAAATAGCAACAGAGTATGGAAAAAAACAATCCACCTCCTGCAAGTTGAAGAAAAAATAGAACAAAAGACTGATCAGAGTCAATGAGAAATCCAGAGACAGTGTCAATGAGAAAGCCAGAGACAGTGTCAATGAGAAAGCTAGAGATAGTGTAAATGCCATTAAAAAAATTCTTCACAGAAGTAATGACTGAAAACTTCCTAAACATGGACAAAGAATTTAGCATACAAATAAGTGAGGTGTTGGACAGGATATTATGTCGGCTTTTAGTGCTATGGTCATCCACTAGGTAAATAATTATTGAATCTTTGATATAATTCAGCTATAAAAAAACCTGTAAATATAATTTCATGTATGCACCTTGTA
>PVKA01050508.1:0-12681 GCA_004027165.1 Ctenomys sociabilis | reverse complement strand
AGGCGCAACATGTAGGGGGCGGCCCGAGGGCCACTATAATCTTATCTATGTTGTAAGGCACGTAGGGACCGGGGGCTTTAAACAGGATGTAACTTATCTTGCACAACAGGAAATATTTTTGTCAAGGGGCAGCAAAGGGAACAAATGAGGCTGGGGAAGGGGCTGCCAAAGTCAATAGCAAGAGGCCAGGTTATAACAGAAATCAAGTGTCTGGAGAGAGGTCCAGTGCACGGGGTCAAATCTTCAGTCAATTGTTCTATCAGTTTCTAGGAGTGTGTTCTGAGAGTTAATCTTTTCTAATTGACATTTTATGTCATGGTTATACTTCCTTCTGTACAAATTCCTAAAACTGGATTAATTGTAGCTGTTAACTTACGAATGGTCAGTAAGAGTAAGTGAAGGGTTTGTGAGACGATCAGGAGATAAGAATCTGCGTCAGGCCGGGCATGGTGGTGCATGCCTGTAATCCCAGCACTTGTGAGGCTGAGGCAGGAGAATTGTTGTGAGTTCGAGACCAGCCTGAGCTACAAAGTGAGCTCAAGGTCAGCCTGAACCGCATAGTGAGACCGTGTCTCAAAAAGACAAAAAAAAAAAAAAAAAAAAAAAAAAAAAAGAGGAATCCGCATCAGTTCGAGGGTGGATAGGCTGGTGGGACCTTGTCTCCCTTCTCTCCAATGGGAGCATCGACCTGCTCTGGAGAGGGTTACTCAAGGGACACCTTGGGGGGAGGGAATCAATTAGAAATAAGGGGAAACACCCTAAATGTAAATTTCTTATTACATTCCAGATATGGGGATCTCACAGTCAAAGTCACTTACCCCTTTAGAGTACATCATTAAGCACTGGAAGATGTTTGATCCATATTCTTTGAGAAAAAACCATTTAATATTTTTCTGCACATGTGCATGGCCTGTGTATCCACTAGAGCCAAAATGGAGTGAAGAGGGAAGTATTAACTATGACACTCTTTTACAACTAAAAAGTTATTGCAAAACAGAAGGAAAATGGTTGGAAATGCCTTATATTCAGGTGTTCTTTGCCTTAAGAAATAGACCTCATTTGGTTTTAAAATGTAGACATGAGCCACAGGGAGACCAGGTACCTCAGGATCCTAAGACCTTCAGTACTCCAGAGCCTGAGACTTTTCCCCCACCTCTGGAGCCGGAGGACAAGACACCAGTATCCTCAGCCCCACCTGCCATCACTGAAAGCGAAGTTTCCCCTATTTACCCTTCTAGTCTAGGGGATGGGGCTTCTATACCAGCTGTAATCCAGCCCTCTACAGGGCTATACCCATCCTTAGCTGAGCTTATGCAAGCTGTTCAAGACAATATCCTTTACAAGAGGTAAATGGACAGTTTGGAACTTCCAGAGTTCATGTAACTTTTTCTTTTAGTGACCCAAAACAGATAAAATCAGATCTTGGAAAATTTTTAGATGATCCTGATAAGTATATTGATGTCTTTAGAGGCCTCACTCAGGTTTATGAACTAGATTGGAAGGATGTAATGTTGATTCTAAACCAAACTTTGACTTCCACCGAAAGACAGGCAGCCTTACAAGCTGCTACTACATTTGGAGATGAATATTATATTGTCAATTTTAGAAGACCGGGGGAAGCACCCATTCCCACTGGAGTCCAGGCAGTCCCTACCCAGGATCCCTACTGGCCTATATGGGAGATTGGAATAGGAGACACTTTTATACATGTGTTCTTGAAGGCTGGAAAAAAAAAAAAAAGAACTAAGTCAGTCAATTATTCTAAACTATCAACAATCCAAAAAGAAAAAGGGGAACACCCTTCTGTTTTCTTAGATCGCCTGCAAGAGGCATTAACAAAACATACTTCTCTAGATCCTAACTCAGTAGAGGGACAAGTTATTCTTAAAGAAAAGTTCATTACTCAGTCAGCCCCTGATATTAGAAAAAAGTTACAAAAGATGGCTTTTGCTTCCGAAAGCTCACTTGATGTGTTAGTAAAGGTTGCCTCCTCAGTGTTTTATAACCGTGATAAGGAAGAGGCCAAAGAGAGAAAACAAAGAGACCAGGAAAAGGTAGCTGCCCTTGTTGCAGCTTTAAAGGAAACAGACCCTAAGTATGCTTCTGAGCGCTCCAAGTATAACTTGGAAGACTACACGCACCTGTTACTGGTGTCGTGAGCAGGGCCACATAAAGAAGAACTACCCATGGAGGTCCCTTGGACCATGTCCTAAATGCAAGCGTGACCACTGGGGGTTGGCCTGCCCTCTGAAGCGAAGGCCCCAGAGTTCAGACCCATCCCTCCAGTTGGTCCAGCAGGACTGAAGGGCCCCAGGGCACTCGCTGCCCTCTCCCTCTGGCCGGACTGTCATCTCCACCAAGAAGCCTCGGCTAATCATGACTAGAGAGGGAAAAGAAACCAGCTTTTTGCTGGACACAGGTGCAAGTCTCTCGGTCCTTCTTTTCAATCCTGGCCTTCTAGCTGTCACATCTCAGTGAGAGGAGTTACTGGAGAGGAGGTGTTTGATACTTTTCACAACCCCTAGGCTGTAATTGGGATGGTTTTCTTTTTACACATTCCTTTCTGATCATGCCTGACTGTCCAGTTCCTCTTTTAGGGAGAGATATTTTGTCTTGTCTAAATACAGTGCACCCAGGTCAGGTGCGCTGTCTTCTCCTTGTGGAGACAGAAATAAATCCTGAAGTATGGGCCACAAAAGACAAAATAGGTAGAGCAATAAGAGCTGCTCCAGTACAAATACATCTCAAAGAATCTACTGTTTTTCCTAACCAGAGGCAATATCCACTAAGACCTGAAGTGAAAAAAGAACTATTACCTGTAATTGATAAGCTAAGGGTACAGGGCTTACTTGAACCCTGTAATAGCCCATGTGAGTGGAGGTTAGTCCAGGACCTTAGACTGATAAATGAGGTGGTAGTGCCCATTCACCCCATGGAACCTAACCCATATACGCTCCATTCTCAGATCCCAGAAGATGCAAGTTGGTTTTCAGTGTTAGATTTAAAAGAGGTGTTTTTTTCTATCCCTTTACATAAAGATTCCCAGTTTCTTTTTGCTTTTGAGAATCCTCATGACCAGGCCTCTCAGTTACCTTGGACTGTACTCCCCTAAGGGTTTAGAGGTAGTCCAAATCTTTTTGGACAGGCACTGTCCCATGACTTGGCCTGTTTTAGATTTTCCCAGGTCACAGTTTTACAATACGTAGACGACATACTTTTATGCACCCCCCCCAGAAGAGCTTTGTAGTCAAGGCACCTATGCTCTGCTAAATTTCCTAGCAGACAGAGGTTATAAGGTCTCAAAATATAAAGCACAACTTTGCAGAGTTGAGGTAAAATATTTAGGCCTCATCATATCCAAGGGAACCCAAAAGCTGGGAAGAGATAGAATTAATCCAATTCTTTCCTACCCCAGCCCAAGACCCTAAAACAACTAAGGGGATTCTTAGGAATTACAGGCTTTTGTCGCCTTTGGATAGCAGGATATGGGGAAATTGCACAACCCCTTTATCAGCTTATAAAGGAGTCCCAAAAGGCAGATACTCACATTTTAACCTGGGAGCCTGACTCCCAGGCTGCATTTCAGAAGCTTAAACAGGCTCTTCTAAATGCCCCAGCCCTAAGCCTGCCCACAGGGCACCATTTCAATTTATATGTTGATGAGAGGTGAGGTTTGGGAGTCCTCACACAGGACTGGGGCCCCACTCCAGAGCCTATAGGGTATCTGAGTCATGATAGCAAAAGGATGGCCTGCTTGCCTTAGAGCTATGGCCACTTTAGCTCTCTTAGTGCCCGAGGCATCCAAGTTGGCTTTAGGTAAAGATCTCGCTGTGTACACACCGCACAATGTGGCAGGACTTCTTTCTTCTAAAGGGAGCCTATGGCTATCAGGTAATGGACTTCTTAAATATCAGGCTCTACTTCTAGAAGGAGCAGCCATTCAAATAAAGACATGCTCCTCCTAAAACCCTGCCACCTTTTTGCCAGAAAAGGAGGAAAGTGAAGATGACAGACATGACTATGAACAGGTAATTCTTCATACATATGCAGCCAGAGGAGATTTATTAGATGCTCCCCTTACTGACTCTGAGTTAACTCTTTTGTGATGGCAGCTCGTTCATGGAAAATGGGATAAGAAAGGCAGGATATGCTGTGGTAACTTTTCCTCACTTTTACCTGGGACTAGTGCTCAGCTAGCAGAGCTCATAGCTCTGACCAGAGCCCTGCAACTTAGTAAAGGACAAAGGGCCAACATTTATACTGACTCAAGATATGCCTTTCTAGTATTACATGCTCATGCAGCTATATGGAAAGAGAGAAATTACCTAATCGCCAATGGGTCTCCCATGGGTCTCCCATAAAGTATCATAAGGAGATAGATGATCTTTTGTCATCTGTATATATGCCTTCCAAAGTGGCAGTAATTCACTGTCAAGGACACCAAAAGGAACTGATATAGGGAAGTGAAACTCCCGGCCTGACCTGGATGAGTTCGTGTTCTCTAAAACTGAAGAATGAATTTTAGGTAAAACTTTATTGGATAGAAAAGCTTCTGTCGGAGGGGGACAGAAGGGGGACCCAAGCGGGTTGCCCGGGAAGCTGTCTCTTCCAGGGACTTTCATAGTGTAAAGCCTTGGGGGGCTAAGGTGGAGCGAATGGGAACTCGCTTAGGTGGATGTGAAGTGGGACAAAACTATGGTCAACCAATAGGATGGCAAGCACCATTGCTCAGGTAAAGTTGGTTACTCTCAAGGGAAGTACCCAAATGGGGAAGCAAGTCACAGAGTAAGCGGGCTGGAGTATGGGACAGGGTTTCTTCCTGTTGGGGGTTGGATTATAGGACAAGGTCTCTTCCCATTGGGGGTTGGGCTAGTGACTCACTTGAGTTTCTAGGTGAATGATACCTATTTAGAATATCAATCCCAGATGCTGCTCTTTTAGCATTTGTTTGGCCTTTAGATCTTTAGATCTGGTTCACAGCAGGAGCATCTGTCCCTCCAATAGTAGTTGTCTTTGTCTTCTGTGTTATCTCCTTGGGAGCCTGGCCCCGCCTAACTGCCTATAATATTTTTAGCTAACTCAGCTGCCTGCAACACTGTCCCTCAGGGATCTGCCTTCCATTTTTCCATTTCCTGAAAACAGTTTTGTCGTATATTAGGCTTATTGCTGCCTTTGGCAGAAAGCTAATCTAATTTCAGTTGCTCCACCATGGCTAGAAACAGAATTTGATCCCAGAGTTAAAAATACTGTGGTGCTTCCTCACCTCCCATCATACAGGAATCTCCTTCTCCTCAACCTATCAAATTCGCCTTTATTTGCTTAAATTTCAGAATATCTTGCTCAACCCATCATCCAACTTTAATACAAAGGAACAGTTTCATTTTAAATTACTTAAAGTCTCACTGGAATGCCTCAGTGGAATGGACAGTGAGCTGTGCAGTGGCGGGGGCAGCTGGGAGGTAAGGCCGTGTTCCAACTGTCATCCTTACATGCATTTGAGGAACTGAGTTAAAAAGCTTATGACTCTGAATCATGTGTCCGGGTACAAATTGCTTGTACCCTATGTTAGGTCTGAGAAGCCCACCGCATGAAGAAAGACTCCAAGAGACGTCCTCTCATGCAAAAGCAAGGGGATTTTATTACTACGTGCACGTAGGGCGATCTGAACACGCAGGAACAGAGCGCACCACCAACGTGGTGGGTGCAGTTTTTAAAGGCAACAACTACAAGATAGGAGGGGGTGCAAGCAAATTACAGAAGCAAATCGCATTGGTTAGTGAGGGGTAACATTTAAAATTATTGGTAGGTTTGAGAGTATGGCCTTAAAAGGGAAACTAAGGGGGACTAGTTTAAAGTATAACTGAACAATGTGACCTATTTCACAAAAAGATGTTCTCAGGCCTCAAGAATGTCTTTGGGCCAGAGGTGAAGTTTGCTCAAACTGGGCCAGAGGTTTTATGGCCCTACCTATGGCTTCAGGAACTTGGATTACTCAACCCAGTTACAAACCAGTGGGGGGATCTCTCTTTGGAGATTTTAAACTTCTTATAATTCATTTGGGCCCTACACCTAGAGAGTCATGGCCAAGCTGGATGAAACTCAAAACCAGATATGGTAAACAGCAACAATAACAAAAACAAAAATGACAAAGCAAGCAAACAAAGATCTAGCCGAACAAGCCATATTTTGCCTCTGGTTCTGCAATCCCTTTTGGTGTATTTTTTAGGCTAACCTTTTCCTTTGGGCCAGTGGCCTTCACTTGCAGATATTCAGGGCTAATGAACTGAGTGCAAAGAATGCTGCTACTCTGCCACTTCCCACAGTAAAATACCTTCTCACTCATGCCATATGTACAACGCACCAGGTATTGAATGCTTCCCAGTTCTTCAGGATGAGTCATTCCTCTATTGCTACAGTGAGAGAGACTTCTCTAAGCCTCTTGATTATTGTGGGAAAGGCCATTTTTAAGCTGGTTATACTCGAAAGTGTTCTCACTTGGCAGTCTTCCTTACTTTCTGATTTCTTCCTGCATCATCCAATCCCCCACTTACCCTCCTAGCTAACGAGCTTGAGTCCAAACACTTTCATCTGTATTTTTTGTAGAATTCAGCTCAGTGATAGAACAACAATCCAGGTGGGCAAGAAATGGATCCTTACGCAAAAGGAAAGCTTTCTGCAGGCTACCTTCAAATTACGGCAAGAAAGGGGATGATTAAAGCTGGGTGTGGTGGTCGTACTGAGAGGCTGAGGCAGGACAACAAGTTCAAGCCTGGCCTGGGCAACTTAGTTAGAACCTGCCTTAAACAACCAAGCAAACAAGTAGCATAGTGTCAAAGCCCTGAGTTCAATCTCTAATAGGACAAAAATAGCATGATTAAAACACTGAAAAGAAAAGAATACCGCCCAGTCTGGAGTGAGCATTGTTTGCCCTTCTGGTCCTCGGTTCACTTGTCTGTGAAATGGGGTTATAGTTCCTGCGTCACAGAGTGACCACGAGACCAAATGAGATCTACAGAATCACTAACACTGGCTGGCCTTCAAAGGTGCCTATAAAATATTTTTTACCCCTCTAATAAATGCTCACAGTATAAAAATAAGATTTGTAGTCTTCATTAGCAACTATATTCTTTATGAAATAATGAATCTTCTAATGTTGCACAGATATTTGTCACTCATTTATTTTTTCTGTCTTTTAATTGGTACAGGGTCTCACTATGCAACTTGGACTTGTAGTGAGCCTCCTGTTTTCAGCCTACCCCGGGCTGAGATTAGTCATGTGCCACTATGCCCAGTCTCAGTGGCTAGATCAGGACACTGGGGGTGGGGCCGGCGTGGTATGTGATGCCTGGGATTGACGCTGGTCCCTTCACTTGCCTAAGCAGGTGCTTAGTCTGCTGAGCTATTTCACTGGCCCTTTTGTGACTGATTTAAAGGGTACAGTTTGATCTCTTGAGAATATTTTATCCCAAAATAAGCATGGAATAAACAGATATTTTAGTGTGAAATATGTCCAACACACACACACACACACACACACACACATCAACATTATGATCCACAGAAACAAGGCATACTGAAATATCTACTGTCTAGACAGTGGATTTTGTAACTAGAGAGAGAAAAATTATTAAAGATTTATGTCACTATTTTTTTCCATACTATGGTTTAAGACACTCTAAGCAACCTTGTCCATACTTGATGAATAGCCCATTGGATTTTCTCTCTTTTTACAATTAATATATGTCCATTTCACAGACAAATGTAATAAATACGTTCACTATGAGAGACTGTTACACAGCCACATTGCACATTCAGCGTCTTAATCATACACATGGCGTCTTGATCCTTTCTATATCCATTTCTCTTTCCTCAGAATATGCCGTTGTTATGCTCCATCACATGTATTTTACTCTCAAAATCAGTATTATAGCCGGGCGTGGTGGCGCATGCCTGTAATCCCAGCACTCGGGAGGCTGAGGCAGGAGGATTGTTGTGAGTTCGAGACCAGCCTGAGCTACAAAGTGAGCTTAAAGCCAGCCTGAACTGCATAGCGAGACCCTGTCTCAAAAAAAAAAAAAAAAAAAAAAAAAAAAAAAATCAGTATTATATTCTTCAAGGAAACTTTCTGCCACTGGTTTCTCCCTGAGCTTTAGGCTCAGCTTTGTTTGCCCGCAGAGCACACCTGCCCTGCCCTGCCCTGACCACGTCATTGGCCCTCTTTTCGCCTCTCGCCTGTTTTCTCCCTCCACTCCTGAGCTGAAGTTGGGGCTCTCAGGGTTGTCCAGTCCCAGGCTCTACTTTCAAGTGGCTCCCCAAGCTAGAGCCTGCCCTTTAACATATCATTGGTTTAGAAACATTTTCTATAATAAAGTTTGTAGGACCATATCTGAGAATAATTAAAAAACAGAAAAAGAAAACTAATTCTATTTCTGCTGCTCCAAAATACAACCGTTACCATTATAACATAATTTTTCCAGTCCTTTCAAGTGGTATTTCTGACAAAGACAAAGTATAAATCACCAGTGGCTGTATGGAAAAGATGGTTCACTTCATAACCTGTCAGCGTGGTGCAATCAAAACTATGTTCAGATTCCATCTCACCCTAGTCAGATTGGCCATTATTGAAAACTAACTAAATAAAATGTAAGAACAAATGCTAGCGAAAATGTAGGGCAAAACAGAACCCTGACATAGAGTGCAAATGCAAATGAGTATGGCTTTGTGGAAAACAATAGAGGTTCCTCAAAAAGCTGAAAATGACAGCATGCAGCTGTCTTAACTTCTCAGTACAAGCCCAGATGTGTCAGTCTGCCCATGTTAGAGACAGCCATGTACCCAGGGTTACCACAGCACCATTCACAGTGGGTGACATGTGGGAACACTCCAACATGGAAACTGTGGTACAAATACAAGGGATCATTCAGCGGTGAAAAGTGAAATCATGTCATTTGCAGAAAAAAATGGATGAAACTGGAGGTCATTATGTTAAGCAAAATAAGCCAGACTCAGAAAGCTAAGTAGTTCTTGTTTTGTCTCCAAAGTAGAATAAAAAGTTTATAAATGGTGACAAGCTGAAAGTGGGAGAAGGACTTAGAAGGTAAGAAAATAGAAGTAGAGGTGGTGGGGAAGATGGAAAGATCAGGAAAGGTGGATTTGAACAAAAACATGACATGTATGTATGGAAATAGCACAAATCAAGTCATTAACTTGTACAATCAATGTGAATAATAGTATTAAAATAATGTTTGAAATAGTGCAGTAATTGGACAACCACTAGGAAAATAACAAGGTAGAAAGTATTAATTATTGAATCTTTGATGTAATTCAGGTATAAAAAAATAAGATACGCACGCATACACTCTCTTTCTTTACTGATAAGAGTCATATGCTATAATAATGTCTATAAGTATAATATTATGTATGCACCTTCTATGATACCAAAACATTAGGAAAACAGTTTGCAATGTATTAGTTTATCAAATACATCTTGTCAAGGTATCTTAAAACTGTCT
The DNA here is from genome assembly GCA_004027165.1 of Ctenomys sociabilis. Taxonomy (NCBI): domain Eukaryota; kingdom Metazoa; phylum Chordata; class Mammalia; order Rodentia; family Ctenomyidae; genus Ctenomys; species Ctenomys sociabilis. The sequence goes on along the minus strand of PVKA01050508.1, from coordinate 3,169 downwards.
CATTGATATTTGTACTTCAATAAAACAAAAATTAAAAAAAAATAGTGCAGTATTTGGTGTTCTTGTTTTGTCTTCCTTTTTTTTTTTTCATCTCATCTCCTTTTTTGCTATCCAAGATGCTTTGGACTCATCTTGTATTTTTCCTGTCTCAGTTTTAGAATCATTCATTTCTCCTAGTGCAGAATCTTAGCGTTGAGGATTGTTACAAAACATGAGGTGATGGCTCATATCTGTCACCTGGGCCATGTCTGTGGCCTGGGCTTCCTCATCTCTGGGCCTCCACCAGCAGAGTGGACCCACAGAAGCCAGAGCTGCAGAGCACTGCTGAGTGCAAGAGCTGGGTGGACAACTGTGACCAAAGTCCTCACTGTCGGAGGAGCAAGTGATTGAGATGGTGGGATTTACACCACCAGGAGGCCCATTCCCTTGTGCTTACTCAGGTGTCCTAGGGAGACAAAGTGCTGCTGCTATGGGAGAACTCAAGGTTATTTTCAGCCTGGCCTTTTCCAGCCCCAAGTCCCTGGAACATGGAAGGTGGGGTTCATTGTTCCAGCCTTGACACTTGATTGGGTCCCATCGAGGGAGGTAGCTGGGTCTGCAAGCTGGGGTGGAGACCAGAAGGCGGGGTTTGGGGAGGAAAACTGGAGATGCTCCACGCTGGAGCTGGATGACTTCTGAGAGCCCTCTGGAGACTTTGAGAAATGCTTAAGATTTTTTCCAAGGTCTGGAGTCCTCAACAGCAGACACGGGAAAGGTTAAATATATTTGGGCTCGTACTGGTCGTGTGACGCTACTTAGGACTGCTGCAAGACACTATTTAGAAAGCTTAGTGTCTCGGGCAAGTTTTCTAGCTCTTTTTTTTCCCCCTTCCACTTAGCATTTCCTTATAAGCAGTTTTCCAACTCACAAAATTTATTTTTTAAGTAAAGTCTTTTTAAAAAGGCATGGCAGCAGTGCCTTATGCTTGAGTACAGTTATCTGACATCTCACAGCAACTCTGCAAAGGAGTATTTACAGAAGAAAGATGGGGTTCAGGGGAGGAACACCAACTTGCTTGGTCTCCGAGGCCAGTACTGGACCCACTCCTTAAGTCAGTCCTTCCCCATCAGTTACTCACTAATGCTCACAATATTCCAGTACTCTGCGGAGTGAAGCTGTCACAATTTACCTGCCACGACGTGACGCACCATCACATATTTAATCATTCTCCTATGGTTTAGGTCAGTTTACCTTTTTTTTCAGTTTACCATTTTTTATTATTTTTCTATTACAAAAAAGAAAAAGGGAGGTGAGGATCTTTTACCAATCTTTTCCTCCCTTCATGTTAATGTTTTATTTAAGCCACCAGGCTTAACAAAAGATTGTCCAAAATAAACATGCAGTATGAACAGCTTAAGAAGTGCTGGTTGATTTTGTTAAACACAGAGAACTGTTCCAATTCACAAGACTAAACCATGAGCGCACTAAGGCGCCTGAGCGAGATTATATCAGCAGAGAGCCCCAGCGCGTCAGTGAGCTCAGGCCGTGCTCCAGTAACTGCCCCTATGTAAGTTATGATCCATGAAGCAGGAAAACAGCTTGCATCACAAACTTATGTAGTTGTCTAAAGCATTACAGGAATATGGCTATTGATTTGAAATGTGCAAGGGCCTAGAAGGAAACAAGTTTCTTAGATTACTCAACCTGAGACTGTTGGTTTGAAAGATTATTTAAATTCTTCCAGCAATACAAAGCAAGATTTGTCCTTTTCACAAGTTGCAGAGGTGCAGGCGTCACAGATTCCAGTATTACCAGTCCATTGAACAAATAGGCAAACAAACTTATTAAAAGTACTTGAGCAAACAGAATGCGAGGTACTTTCTACTTTCCCTATATCAGCATTTAACCTTCTATGAAACTATCACTAATTCACACATGGATTAGTGACATTGTTTGAGTTTTAAAAGTAGTACAAAGGGCCTGGGAGATGGCTCAGTGGAATAAGCACTTCCCTGGCAAGCGTAAGGATCTGAGTTCAATCCCTGGTTCTGCCGAAAATAAATAAATAAATAAATAAATAAATAAAAGTAGTACAAACAATTTTTTAAGTATACCTCTGAGCATCTACATGAGTTGGAAGGAGAACAGCCAAATTTCATTTGGCAATAAACTCTTAGTGGAAGTGTCAGGCCGGGAAACGGCTTATGGCTTTCACTCTTGAAAATGGGAGACAAAAAGGGAACAAAATGCTGACACATTTTGCCACAAGGATTATTTAGAGATGAGATTAAAAAATTTAGCAGCAGTCTCTTAAACAAGAGTATGTTTACCTGCACGAGGCATTTAGTAAACTGTTTAGAAATAGACAATTCAAACATTTATTTCAGAAGTCAATCAAACAAAAACAGTCAACTGTCTTCCTAGCATAATTGCTTCAGTACCGGACAGAGGGGTTACTATTCAAAATAGACATTTTGGAATTCCAGCGTAGTTCCTTGAGAAGAGTTTTCTTCACGTGTCACTTATGTTGCCACAAAAACAACATTAAATATTTACCGTGAACCCTAGTTAGCTCTCATTTGACATTAAATGCTATGCAGAATTTATGCCAGAGCAATTTCAAAATCAATGCTGACTTCGAAGACCATGAAGAAGTTTCCCTGGAAGAAGTTGCTGCTGAAAAGCAAGGATTAAGGTTTAGGCTGAATGTGAGCGGTTATACCAGAAAGATATAGAAAATAAAAACTGGCGTGGCGTGGCGTGGCGTGGCGTGGCGTGGCGTGGTGTGCCGGGGTGATGGAGATGACATGGTGGCGTGCGCCTGCAGACCCTCTTCTAAATACATTAAGAACATGTTCTATTAATTCTCTAAGCCAGTTGTGGGGAACCTTTCAGAGCTTTCAGGAATAACAAACAGCTGGCTGTGTCATCTGTTTGCCATTCCTGCCCTGGGTGAACGATCTGTTATCTCGTAAAACACGTGTCAAACAAACTCAGAAAGGCACAGCTTTTTCACAGCTCTCGGTTCCTGTTAGAGATGAAGGGAACTAAGAGTTGTCTTGGCAGGTCAGTATCGGCTGACATAAGTGGGATTCTCTCTCTCCCTCTCTCTCTCCCTCCCTCTCTCTCCCTCCCTCTCTCTCTTTCTCCCTTCCTCCCTCTCTCTCCCTCTCCTTCCCTCCCTTTCCCT
>PVKA01050507.1:0-12683 GCA_004027165.1 Ctenomys sociabilis | reverse complement strand
ATTATCTTTAGATAAGACTTTATTGATCACAGAAGTCTTTGCCCAAAGTGACCTAGAACCATTTCTTATTTAATTAATTATTTCCCTTAAATGCCAAGTGTGTAATATTATACCATAAAATGTACTAGGCAATAGAAAAGCATTCCCCCTGCACAGAATTAGTTACTGAGAATCCAAATATGGCATACCTTTATACTTTCTTAATACTATGACTACAAGAGCACCTCCATCTTTGGTATGCCCTCAGTTCCCATTTAGGTCCCTTTTCTCAAGAAGTGAATCATGAAAGTGAAGCAGGAAGCCCCATGAAGACTCTGAACTTTAGGCCTGATGGAGATGAAACAAGTTTAGATAATAGTGGCTTTGAGAGACTCAACTTAATTTAACAATCAAAGGAACAGTAGACATTACTATCTAAACTATATGGAGTGACAGGACTCAAATTTACCATCTAACCACAAAAACTGGGATGTAAAACAATTGGATTTAAAAGTTGGTGATAAGTTCCACTTGTTTGATTTCTGATAAAACGAGGAAGCAAGCAAGCAAGAAAGAAAGAGTGAAGCATCAACACCTGTGCGATCCAACGCATGTGCAATTTGAGTGATGAGGAGGGGTAAAATCAGAGAAATAATGGACGAAAGCTTAGTAAGCTTGATGAAAACTCTAATCCACAGATTCAAAAAACTAAGGAAATCCTGAGACAGATAGACACACATACACATACAAAATGTTCAAAACATACCAAGGTCGCGATGGTTAAATTGCTAATTATCAGCAATAAAGAAAAAAATTTTAAAGGAGAGATAAAACCATTTCTTACAGATTGAGCTGTGAAAGATTAACTGTAGACATATTGCCCAAAATTGTACAAACTAGAAGGTGCATGATGAAATCCTAAACAAAAAAAAAATACTTAAAATACTTCTCTAACCTGAAAGAAATATATCCTCATGTATCAATTAACTCCGAACCTTTTCAGATGAAGAAAACAAAACAAACAAACAAAAAAAGTTATCACCAGCAAATTTCTAGTTTGAAATATTAAAAACTGTGTTTTGGGGAAATGATACACTGAGAGCTTTAGAAAGAACTGATATGCTTTAATTCGCATTTCTTGAATGACCACTGAGGTTGAACATTTTTTCATATGTTTATTCACCATTTGTATTTCTTCATCTGTGAAGAAATAAAACAATAATTTCATTCCAGATGCCCATTTTAGGATTGGATCTTTGAATTTTGGGGGCCTGCTTTTTAAAAGTTTTTACATATTCTAAATAGAAGTCTTTTGTCTGAGGATAGTTGGCTAAAGTTTTTTTTTCCTAATTCATGGGTTTTCTTTTTAGTCTGTTGGTGATTTATTTTGATGTGCAAAAACTTTTCAATAAGATGAGATTCCAGTTGTTGATTCTTTGAAGCATTTCCCAAGAAGTTTGGTTTTTAATTCATGAACTATGTACCTTTATTTCTTCAAGATTCCTATCTACTTTGTCCTCCAGTAGATTTAGTGTTTTTGTTTTAATATTTAAATCTTTGATGTATTTTAACTTTACTTTAATTTGTGGTGGTAGACATGGGTCAAATTTTAGCTTTTGGCATGTGGAAAACCAGTTTTTCTACCACCATTTATTAAAGAGGCCATGTTTCTTCCAATGAATGTGTTTGGCCCTTTTGTCAAAAATAAGGTGCCTGAGTGTGTTTGTAGTCATGTCTTCAATTTCTAATCTGTTCCTTTGACCCGTATGTCTTCTTTTGCCAGTACCATACTGATTTCATCACAATAGTTTTGTAGTATAATTCTAAGTCAGGGATTGTGATGCTTCATGCCTTTCCTTTGTTGCCTAGATTGCTTTTTGCTATTCTAGGACTCTTCTGGTTCCAGGTGAATTTTAAGAATGTGTTCTCTAGATTTGTGAGGTACACTTATGGTATTTTAATCAGGATTGTGTTGAATCTGTATAACAATTTGGGGAGTGCAGTCATTTTCACAATGTTGGTTCTTCCTATCCAGAGCAAGAAATATCTTTCCATTTTACGAAATCCTCCTTTATCTCTTTTTTTCAGAGTACTATAAGTTTCGCTGTATTGACTTTTTCCTTTGTTTGTTAGCTTGATTCCTAAGTATTTCTTTCTTCTTTTCTTCTTCTTCTTTTTTTTTTGATATTATGATGAAAGTTGTGGTTTCCTTAATTTCTCTCTTGGTGTGTTTCTTGTTTGTGCACAGAAATGCTATTCATTTTTGAATGTTTACTTTGCACACTGATGAACTACTGAATAAATTTGGTTATTAAGTCTATAAGTCTTTTGATAGAGTTTTTGGGGTCTTCTATGTATAGTATCATGTCATCTATGAATAATAATTTCACTTTTTCCTTTCCAATCTTTATTCATTTTTTATTATTTCTTGTGTAATTCCTCTGGCTAATGTTTCCAGAACAATATTGAATAGAAAAGGTGACAGTGGGCATCTTGTCTGATTTTAAGGTGAAGGATTTCAGTTTTTGTCCATTTAGTGTGATGATGGCTTTTGTCAGATTGAGGTAAAGACAATATAGTCTGATTTTCTGTAGGGTTTTTTTTTTTTCATGAGTAAGTGTTGGATTTTGTAGAAAGCTTTTTCTACATCTATTGAGATGATCATGTGATTTTTGTCTTTAGTTTTGTTGGTGCTAAAATAACACTGAAATTCCATCTCACCCCAGAAACAATGGCTATCATCAAGAAGTCAACTAATAACAAATGCTGGAGAGACTTGGGGAAAAAGAAACCGTTTTCCATTGTTGGTGGGAGTGCAGACTGGGTACCAGCATTATGGAAATCAGTGTGGAGATCCCTTTAGAAAGCTAGGATTAGAGATTCCATTCAACACAGCTATTGCTTTCTTGGGTATTTTTTGAGATAACTGTCAGTTAATTCTACTGCTTGTGAGGCTGAGGCAGGAAGATCAGAATCTCAAGGTCAGCCTGGGTCACTTAGCAAGGCTTTGCCTCAAAATAGAATGGAAAACACTTACACATGTAACACAGCCATAGAGTAGATGTAGGAGATTTCAGGATATAGAAAGAGAGGAGATGTGAATGAGAAAGAATGAAGAGGAAATGAAGCAATAAAAATACCTTATTTGCATAGAAATCAGGGAAAGAGAGAAAAAGGAACACAGAGTCAAATACAACATAAATTATAAGATGTCAAGGTATAACTACAACCACATTGATAATTACATTAAACCCAAATGATATGTTAATCAACCCAATGAAAGAGACTATAAGAATAAATTTAAAATATGATCTAATTATAAACTATTAATAAGACATTTACTTTATATATTATAAAAGAATAAAAACAAGAGAATGATAAAAGACACTAGTAGTGAGCATAAGAAAACTGAAATGTTTCTTTTAATATTAGATAACAAAATTTAAAGCAAGGACTATCTCCAAGGGTAAAGAGGGCATTTCATAAGGCTAAAACACTCTGCCAAATGCCTTTGCAATTTCAGATGTGTGTGTACAGTACAGCTTCTAAATGTAAAAAAAAAATTGGAAAAAATTAAAATAAGAATAGATGATTCCACTGTTATAATTCAAAATATCAGTATCCTTTTTAGGAAGAGAAAAGCTAAATAAAAATCAAACTAATTAGAAAAGACTTGCTCAACCAAGAACATACCTGACACATTCTTAGAGCACTCCAGGCAAAAACTGCAAAATGAGCGTTGTTCACAAAACACATGAACTATGTATCCAGACAGATTAAATTCCATGTGGGTGAGAATGTGGAGTAACTGGAAATCACACACTGCTGTTGGAATGTAAAATGGCACATTCTCCTGGAAAACAGTCGGACAGTTCTTTATAAAGTTATTACGCCCTTGCCATACAACCAAGCAATCCTATTCCTAAGTATTTACACAAAAGAAATGAAAACACATGTCTACAACAAGACTTGTACATGAATGCTTATAGTAATTTTATTAACAATGGCCCAAATTATGAATACATCAAGTGCCTGTCAGTAAGCAAATGGATAAACTAATTGTGGTTTATTGTAGTCATACATACAAAGGAATGCCATAATAAAAAATAATGAGCTATTTACACAGACAACAACAAGGAGAAATCTTAAAAACATTGTTTGGAGTGAGAAAAGCCAGTAATAGAAGAATTTATCATAAATGATTCCATTATATGAGAACTTTTAAAATGACAATTTAATCCAAAGAAAGGAAGAAGGGCCGGGCAACTAGCTCAGCAGATTAAAGCACCTGCCAGCAGGCCCAGAGGCCAGGAGTTTGATCCCTGGGCCTGCCATGCTGGCCCCGCCCCCAGGGTGCACTGAGGTGGCAATTGAGACTGGACATGGTGGTGCACGCCTGTAATCCCCACTCTTGGGATGTTGTAAAAAGGCAGATCACTATGAGTCTGATCTAGTGGTAAGACCCTGAACACCCTGTCGACTCTTCCCTAAAATACAAAAACAAACAGAAAAAAGAAAGGAAGGAAGTCACGATGCCTTGGGGCTAGGAGAAGGAAGGTGTTATGATTTACACCTAGATGTTCCCCTAAATCCTCTTGCACTGATAGCGGGTGCTTTGGTGATGTGTTGGGTCATAGGTTCGTGGGTCCACCGAGAAGTTTATCCTAAACATGGTGTTGGGAGATGACCCCTGGCCAGCGAAGGTGGCCACTGCGGGGGCCTGGCCCGGGGGAGTCCGTCTCCTGCCCTCCTCTCTAGGCCTCTCGCTGCCTCCTGCCACTCAGAGGCTCTTTCTCCTCTGCCAACAGCCCCACCTTGGAGCCACATGACTATGGATTCAAACCATACAAACTGTGAACCAAACTAAGCCTCTGCTTGCTTCAACTGTGAGTGCTGGGCATTTTGTCCCAGTGATGAGAAGGTAACTAGGAAGCCATCCAAGGAGACCTTTAAGGGCAGCTTCCTTACTCTGTACCTGGACTGCGGTGGTGGTCACGCCAGACTTCACCAGACTTTACCCGTAAAACGTGCATTTTATTGTATGTGGATTATTTTTCTTTTATCTAAAGAGAATACAACATAGTAAAAAAAAAAATTAGAAAAGATATAAAATTTCACCAAACAAAACAACAGGGATTTGTTAAAAGTGTCTGAATTCTTTTTCAATAAAGATGATTTTTTTTAAAGGAACGTACTCATGGCCCCATGATATGAGTGAATTCTCAGGGAATTCACTTTTCTTTGAAGTGCTCAGAATGGTAAGCACCTTGCCTTGGTGCACCTGGGCCTGCTGTGACATAACTCTGCAAGCTGGGAAGTTTCTGAACAGGAGAAGTTTATCTCCTGCGGTTCTGGAGGCCAGGAGGCCCCCTGGACGTCCAGGCCTGCTTTCTGGCTACGAAGTCACCTCTTTCTGCTGCTCTCTGCTCCTGATGCAAGCTGCATGTAAGCTCCCTTGAGAATCCCACTGTAGCCCCAGTCATCAGCACCCCACTCTCAGGACCTAATCAGCTCCCCAAATTGCCTCCTCTTAAGCCCATGATAGCAGGGAGTAAAGTTCAACATGTAGATTTTGGGGATCAGCAAACATTCGGACCATCAGAAGCTCAGGGGTCAACACTGGCTAACTCTGGAATCATATAGTAAGTGCCTTCTGCTATCTTAGTCTGTTTCTACATCTGAAAAGGGGGACTGCTGTCTGGCCAGATTATTGCTCCTAAAGAGACTTCAAATTCTACTCACTTCTGTGTGTTTATTTTAATTTTTAACTACATTTTCAGATAATTTCAGATTTGTGGAATGGGTATACATTCACCGAGGTACCCCAAAAGTACTTAGTCAAATTATCAGAATCCACAAAAGAACAATGACTTATTACAGTCAGATTTTTTCCAATTATCCTTGTCATATCATTTCATTCACTCCTTCATTCTTCTTCTAGAGCAGTTCGCAATGTCACCCCCTTTTTGAGACCAGGTCTTGCTATGTAATTCAGACTGGCCTAGAATTCACTAGGGTGTATAGGTGGCCTTGAGCTCAAGGAGACCCTCCTGCATCAGCTTACCCAGTGCACCACTGCACCCCATCCCAAACTCTTTTGGTCTTGCATGTTGTTTTGGTTAGTACTGGAGACTGAGCCCAGGGTGTTCACTTTCAGCTATATCTCCAGATTAATTAATTAATAATTATTATCAGTAAATGTTTGCAGTACATAATGTTTACATTCCTTGTGGGTATATAACACATCCTAACTCCTTTTGCAATGCGCTTTCTTTTCTCTCCCTCCAATTTTTGATTCATTTTATTTTGATACAGAGTGTCACTAATTAAATAAATTTCTCGGGTTGGGCTCATATTTTCAGTCCTCCTGCCTCAACCTCCCAGGCGCTGGGATTACAAATGTGAGCCACCACACCCGGTATCTTGTGCATTTATTTGAAGAGTACTAGTCATTAACTTATTGGAAATATGCCTCCATTTGTGATTATGTGACACATTTTAATGATGACACGAAGGTTAGTTATTGGAGTTCCCAGAAGTGATGAGCACGTCGCCTCCTCGGAGGCGCGTGCTACCGATGGGCCCTGCTTCAGGTGATGCTGGCTTCGACTACTTGAGTACAGGATGAAGTGGTGTCTTCCGTCATCCTTCCCAGTAAAGCTACTATGTGTCCTGTTGTAATCAAGAAGTGATTCGTTGAGAGATATTTCAAGTGTATGGACAACCCAGTTCTAATATTTTCATCCACTGATTTTAACACTCATTGATATTCTTGCCTAAAACAATTAGTGTTGTGCTGGTTGCCAAGTGATGCTTTGTTTTGTTTTTGTTCTTCTTTCCATAGCTGCTAGCTAGAATTCTACTGTGGGGAATAGCTGTCCATTCTTTCCATTTTTCTTTTCAAATGTCTATTTATGTTAGAATGAGTTTGTGGCTTCTGATTTTATTCATGGGTTTTAACCTAATGTATCTATTATTCACTTATTTTTGATCATATTATCCCAGTTTTACCATGGCTGGTAAAACTGGTTCCAAATTTCTTCAAATTTATCCAGAAACATCTTTTTTTAAGTGCCTCTTTATTTTCATTAGATAATCCAGGCTTATCTTGTACCGTTTTAGTTCCAGTTTTAGAACCAACCATTTCTCCATGTAGCTCTGCTTTCTTTCACTGGAAAATAGTTTAATGCTTTGTTAATGAAAATGACTTATTTCTTACCCTTTTCAGTCGATCCGAAAATATTACCCGGGGAAAACTGGATGAGCCCTGGATGGCAGCAGAAAATTGGAAAAACATGTATAGAAGCTTGTTTTTTCAGCAAGGCATAAAATGAAAATTCTCATTGGCTTTCAGTTTCACCATCTGAGTCGCTTTTTGATATGTTACACCCTGCAAAACTCAGACTGGAATCAGAAAGGGAGGATGTGGACTGAGAGGAGTGTGAGCTCCTGATACAAGACCCTGCTGGGCTGCCACAGCGTGACTCAGACACCCGTCATGAGCAGAGCCCTGAAACTCATATTTGAGTCAGAAAATTCTGGGCTCAGCACGAGGCCAGAGTAAGGGGAAGCTGTAGGGCCAGGGAGCCGGCCTCTCTGCGCCTGAGGACCTGAGAAAAGCTGGCAGGAAGGTCAGGCTGGGCTGGCTGTAGTCCAACCTCCTTGTCCTGGGGAATGCAGAAGAGTAGCTGCATCTCCTCAGCATGAGAGTGGGAACTGAGACACCAGGGGACAGTGTCTCAGGTGAAGTTTCTGTAAGCAAGAAAGAGCCAGGCACAACAGGAAGACATGGCTTTCACCCTGGCCATTTCACTTGGCAAACCCAGGTTTTAGAATACTGGCCTAAATTTCAAGCCAACATTCAAACTTCCTTCTGTATCTTTCCAGTATAAGAATAACAATGAAGATAATGATGTCTGCAGTGATAATTCTAGAAGAATGACCCACATCATGAACCCATGAACCTAGTTAGATAGGTCCAATTTCTGGCTTTTATGGAAATCAAAACACCAAAGTGCACACTGACTTTTTTCCTATGCAGATTGGGGGGAGAAGGGAAGAGGGGTGCCGGGACCCTCACACAGTTTCAAGGGAACTTTGTGACCATTTATGACCTTCTCTATCTTTTCTCTTTGTTTTTCTGGAACTATTTTAGGGTTCTTTTGGTTTTATTTTGCTCTGTTTTTAAGTAGAGAAGGAAGCAATCTTCTCTATCTCTGTCCCAATGGTGTGGAGTTGAAATTAGAGTTGCCAAAGATAAGGAACTCACCCTGCACCTGAGCTGCTGCAGCTGCTTAGCTCTGGGCAGCCCCACAGATCTATGTGCTGGGGAGGGGTGAAGCCTCCTTTCTCTGCACATGTCCAGTCCCTCTCCACCCCTCCAGGCTCCCAGCCTGGGAGAAGTTGTCCTTGAGCTCAGGCAGCCACAGAAGAGGCCCCGGGGAATGCAGAGCAAGTACATTTTACCTGATTCAGGAACCTGGATTCATTCTTGGCTTGGGAAGCGGCTCCGCCTCTTGGTCTTGAGATCAAGGTATCCTCAGCCTGCTCTGCCTGTTTATTCCACTGTGCCATGGATGACTGCAGTGGATGCAGATGAGGAAGAAAGGATGGCCAGGTGGAGGCTGTGGGGATGAGCGAGGGAGTTCTTGCTAAAAAGGAAGGAAATTGGCACACCACCCTTGGTGTGTGTGTGTGTGTGTGTGTGTGTGATCACTGGCTTTATCATCTCCCTAGGATGCCTCAAAATTTCATAATAAAAGATCCCCTTTTCATAGAGGAAACTACAATTCCAGAAAAGTGAAGAGACTCAGTGCAGACACGATTGAAGATATGCAGAGTTTTACTTTAGACCTGAAATTTTAGACTATAGTCAAAATAGAAATGGCCCTATAAGTCCCACTTGGTGGCATAAGCCTGTAACCCCAGTGCAACTTGACCTCTAAAAACTAATGAATTCTGTTTTGTTGGTGGTTTTAACCAATTCTTGTAAATGCTTTTATAATACCTAAGTAAATAATGTATTATTGGGACATGAGATCTTTTCTGGTTACAAACAGTGGACAAATTTGTGTTCCTATATTTTCCTCTGCATACACTCCCATGTGGAATGTGTGCTTATTATATGGCTTCGTGACATTATCAGGAATGCTGTACTGCCTCTGGAAAGTCTGCTCTCATATGGACTCTTTAAGCACTGTGTCCCTATTTCTTTGCTGTAACAATTGGCATGCATCTGGCTGCAGGTAGCAAAACAGCAGTTTTAGAGTAAGACATGCATTTGCCTCAAACCACAAAAAGAGCAGCAGTCGTGGATTAAGCTTACAGAGTTGTTTGACCTTATTTTTGGGGAACTCGTCTTCTCAACATCTGGCAAAATGTCACTGTGCACCCACGTGTGCATTATGTGGCACTGCTGTCTGAAGTGAGAGGAAAACCTCCAAGCTTTCTCCCTGTGCGACGTCATCATCGCCCTCACAGGGCCTTGCCCAGGGGCAGCTGCTTGCATGCTTCTCTTGAACCAGACCCTTTGGTGTTAGAGAAGTGGAGTAGATGATTATTTTTGCCTTTCATATTTTATAAGCAGAAAGGTCAGGAAGAACAACTGTATCCTCTCCTCACTGTTTGAAGTGTTTTTTGAAATAATCTGTATGAAGGTCGGTGTTTTTGTAGCTTCTTTAGGCTGAGGTAGAGCAGGCATTGACCCTACTTAGCCAGGAATTGAAAAGCTCACCTTGATTAACCTAACATGGAAATATTAAAATAGTTGAAGTCATGGGCCCTGTGCCTTTTTACCTTCTGGAGTGATGCACTAAAGGATTTATCACCAGACATGGTCCAAGAATGTCCCCAAAGCAGAGATAGGGAACTTTATGACTTATGTCTAGATGTCCACGAAAAGCCTTGAACACTCACAGGTGGGGCTCTTCTGAGGTGGCTTAACCTAGGGTGTATGGTACTGGGGGTGAGGGTGCATGATAATTAAATGGGGTTAGTTCTGGATGTGAGTAATGGGAACCCCACCCTGGTGAGGGTGGCACCAGTCAATGGGCTGAGTCTTGGATGGGATATAAAGGGATTAGAGGGAGAGAGGGAAGGCAGGCTTGACGCTTGATGCCTTCTGCCTGCCTCGCCATGTGCCATTTGGCCTCTGCAATGCTCCTTTGCCACACTGCCCTATTTTGGAGTCAGCTGATTATAGACTGAAACCTCTATGAACTCTGGACTGAAATGAATCTTTCCTCCTTTAACTTTGAGTGCTGAGTATTTTGCTTCAGCAATGAGAAAAGTGACTAAGGCCTGCTTGGGCAGATGCAGGGGCTGGGGGTTTGACCCCACTGTACTGTGCTGGCTCCATTCTCAGGGTGCTCTGAGCCTGCAACTGAGACTGGGTGTGGTGGTGCGTGCCTGCAATCCCAGTACTTGGGAGGCTGAAAACAGGAGGGTCACTATGAGTCTGGTCTACATAGTGTCACCCTATAGACCCCATCCTAAATACAAAAGAAGCAGACACAGAAGCAAAGAAAGAGAGAAAGAGAGAAAGAAAAAACAGAAAAGTGACTAAGATAGGAACTTTTCTTTTTTGGACAGAACCGGGGATTGAACTCAGGCCCTTGCGCTTTCCAGGAAGCACTTATTCCACTGAGCCATCTCCCCAGCCCCAGGAACTTTGACTTGTTATTCCAAAGCTTCTGTCACACACACACACACACACACACACACAGAATTTTCAGAATGTATCAATAAGAGCCATAAAGGCATTAGGTAGAATTTTTAAAGTACACACTCAAAGAAATAGAGTATGTACCCTCAAGAGAGATGCCAAATTTTACTTTTAAGTGAAAATTTAAGCCTAGGATAAATTTAGATTTATAGGAAAAGTTGAAAAGATACTGCACATTATTCTCTTTTACCCTTTCCCCAGTCTAATTATTCACAGCTTACATTATTATAATACTTAAGTTATAACTTATAAATAAATATTGATGACATCTTAATAATTAAAGACTATACTTAGTCAAATTTCCTTCAATTTTGACCTATAGTCTTTGTTCCAGAATCCTATCCAGACTCCCACTGAGCCATCCTGTCTCCCTAAAGGCCCTCCAGACTATAGCTTCTTCAACGTAGTTCTCAATGACTTCAGTTGTGTTGAGGGATATTGGTGAGATATTTTGCAGAATGCCACTCAGTGTGGACCCCATAATACCTTTTTCATGATTAGGCAGAGGTTATGAGTTCCAAGGGAGAAGCGCATAGAGCTCTGTGGTCATTAAGTATCAGGAGTGTGCAGTCACTTGCCGTGTACCAATGATGTTAAGCACGGTCACGTGGCAGAGGTAGAGCAGTGCTCTTCTGACGTCTCTGGTGAGGGGATCTCTTCTCCTTTCCTCTGGCACTCTGCAGAGTAAGTCACTGTGTACACCCACACTTAATGGGTGGAAGTGCTTCTTTATCTATTTGAGGGGCAGTGCATAAATTATTTGGAATTCTGTAAGGGTTTGTTATTTATTCAGTCATTTATTTGCACAAGTATGGACACATGAATATTTGTTTTATACTATGATCTGTACTCTAATTCCACACTATTTATTTGCTTATTCAAATTTACCCAGCTGTGGTAATTGTGAGTTCTTTCTTTTGGCTCCTGTGACCCGTTGATATATGCTCATCTTATTTTTCTGTTTTCTTGAGCATTTCATTGACTTGTTATTCCCAGAGGACAGGTTTCAGGTTCCCTGCTTCTGTCACACACACACATACACACACACACACGCACTCTACAATATGACTCTGCAAGATCCTCTAGGCTTGTTATATATATTTTCTGCTCTGTCTTAGAATTATCCTTTTCTCCAAGAAGACTAATTTATTTTATTGAAGATCTGTGCCTTGGGTTTGTTTGTTTACTTTATATCTTGTAATCAAAGGTATATTTTCTCCAATTTTACTCTAATTCTCATTGCAGTTGAAATATATATGATACCTAAATTAGTCTACCCTTTTATTTTTTGCTCTATACAAATAAAGCAAGGCTGTTCAACACATAGATTTATTTTAATATTATTATGATCAAGGCAAAAACATGTATATTTTCTCAATGGACAGAGGGCCCACCTGAATCCTTAGCTTCCCCCTTAGGACCGCCACCGGTAAACTCTGAATAGCACAGGAGAAGGGACAAGGGGTAGTCTGTCACGTTAACCTTACTTCAGCAAACTCATCTGCAAAAGCTACTTTTATCTTAGTTTCTCTTCCTTCACACTGCCTAATAAATAGCTCCAAGACTCTGATTCAGAAAAATAAATTTGTAACAAATTAGTAATACAGTGAAACATACTCACATTTGGATTCCATTTTGTATCATGCCTTTCTAAAACACATTGTTGTGAAATGAAAAAAAAAAAACAAACAAAATAAAAATAAAAATCATGATTTACAATTGATCTTAGCCATTCTGGTATGGCACAGTTACACTGTGACACAGTGACCCTGGCACCTGAGGGAGTCACACACGAATCTTTTGTTGATATGCCTGTGCACAGGCTGTCGAGACTGCAGGGTACTTACATTCAAAAGTGTCAATGGTGTATAGTTAAAACTAACTACATATTGGGGCTGGGCATGGTGGTGCATGCCTGTAATCAGGAGGCTGAGGCAGGAGGATTGTTGTGAGTTCAAGACCAGCCTGAGCTACAAAGTGG
>PVKA01050506.1:0-12690 GCA_004027165.1 Ctenomys sociabilis | reverse complement strand
CATAGGTCTTGCTCTATCTAGGTCTTAACCATCCAGCAGAAAAGTATAAAAATGAAGTATACATCGTGGGGCCAAAATATTAAGCTGAGCTATAAATGGCTATGGTTGACAACTTCTTTGAATAACTCACTATTGTTGTGGAATGCTGGACTGTGTTGGATTGTGTTGTCGAGTTCAGCACCTAAGTTAGTTGATTGACAATGGAGTGCCCACCTTTGACAGGTGTAGACAAAGGAAGGGGTATAGAAAGAAAAAAATCATGACGTGTGTGTATAGACAGTACAGTTGGGATAGATAACGCTGTGCTTCTACATAATCCTATGAGAGGCAAGATCTGCACTAATGGTGGTTGGACAGGATATTATGTCAGCTTCTAGTACTATGGTCATCCACTCGGAAAACAATTATTGAATTTTTGATATAATTCAGGTATAAAAAATAAGTAAGCAGCTACACTCTTAATTTACTGATAAGAGACATCTGCTAAATAATATCTGTAAATATAATATCATGTATGCACCTTGTACAATACCAAAGCATTATGAATACAGTTTGCAATGTATTAATTTAACGAATCTGTCTTGTTGAGGTGTCTTGAAACTGTCTGATTGATACTTGTACTTCAATAAAATAAATAAAGAAATAAAGAAACAAAAAGTACATGTGTTGGTATATAGGTCTTGCTCTATTTAGGTCTTATCCATCCAACAGAAAAGTATAAAAATGAGGTATACACTGTGGGGCCATAATAATAAGTTGAGCTGTAAATGGCTAAAGTCGACAACTTCTTCAGATAACTCACTATTGTTGTGGAATGCTAGACTGTGTTGGACTGTATCGTTGAGTTCAGGCACCTAAATTAGTTGAATGACAATGGAGTGCCCACCTTTGACAGGTATAGACAAAGGAAGAGGTATAGAAAGGAAAAATCATGATGTGTGTGTATGGACAGCACAGATGGGATAGATAATGCCGTGCTTCTACATAATTCTATGAGAGGCAAGATTTGCACTAATGGTGGATGTGCAGGATATTATGTCCGCTTCTAGTACTATGGACAACCACTAGGAAAATAACAAGGTAGAAAGTATTAATTATTGAATCTTTGTTATAATTCAGGTATAAAAAATAAGATAAACAAATAGCTACACTCTCTTAATTTACTGTTAAGAGACATGTGCTATAATAATGTCTGTAAGTATAATATCATGTATGCACCTTGTACGATACCATAACATTATGAAAACAGTTTGCAGTGTATTAATTTATCAAATCCATCTTGTCAAGGTATCTTAAAACTGTCTCATTGATATTTGTACTTCAATAAAACAAACAAACAAAAAAAAAAGAATATGTGGGCTCAAAGTTTAGAACCTATTTCAAGCTTTTTCCTCTTCACCCAGTCATTTGCCTTGGACAAAGCAGTAATTTTCTGCAGTTTAGAAGCATCTTTTGGGGAGTTTAACTGCAAGACTGAAAGCTGATTCAATGTTAAATGTCTCTAACAAAATCATTTATGACTTGGGGAGAAGTTAGGGAATAACTACTCAATACGTAAATTACATACAAAGTAAGTCTTTGATAAAGGACCTGATCTGACCTGTACCTTCTCCTCTCGCTAATGTCCCAGTATAAAATAGGCCATACTCAAAAGACTAAGGCACAGTTAATGGATGGATTGATAGGGGGAGCTCTTATAGAAGAAGTTGGTTTTGCAGCATTCTGGGAGCATATGAAAACCCCAAAAGTTTTTAACCCATATACTCCTGTGGAAGGAGTAGAAGTCCTTAATAAGAGTACACATGAAAAGTGATATGGCTCAGGTATAAGAGGAAATAAAAGGCAGAGATACATCAAGCAAAGAGGTTTCTTGGGAAGAAACAGAATGTAGAACTAAAGCTGATTCCTCCAATAGAGTATTTATTTTATTGCCAAGCCCAGTATCTGATATTGGGGTGAGTGTAAGTTTTTCATAGCCCACAATGCACCAGTTGGGACAGTTTACATAAGGTCACATGGGAGTTATGAGAACCTCTGCATACTGTTATGTATGCTGGGTATAAATCCTTCCTTCTGTGCACTTATACTCAAGAAGATAAAACTTTGGAGAAAAGGGGATTTAGAACCTTCATCTCCAAATCAAAATCTATGATCTTTAAAATCTCACGCTAAAACAGGACCAGCTGTTTGAAAAAAATTAAAAGGCAAAGATCAAATTGATAAAGCACTGATGGGGAGCCTTGCCTTGTACTTCCCCAGCCTGCAGGATAAAGTGGACAGTTCAGAGGGAAAGAAGTCAGTGGTGTCTGAAGACATGCTGGTTGGTTTCTATTGAACAGAGCAGTTAGTGCTTAAATGTCTGGATTTTCTTTTTAAAGTTTCTTTTTATCTTCTCCTTTTTAATTTCTTACAACGTTTTAAATCAATTTTTATCAGTTTTGCATCTGGTACCCTGAACAATGAATTTGAAGATAACGTTGTGCAATACAACAATCATTGTGAAATTCCTATTATTTTGTTTAGTAAAATTTTATATAACTTTTTTTTTTAACCATTTTGTAGTCTTTCAAAACAGAATTTGTTGTGTTAAGACATGTTTCATTCTCAGTTGTGGCAACATTAAATGGAAGGTAGATACTTTTCTTTTTTTTTTTTATTTTTTGTGGAACCAGGGATTGAAGTCCGGCCCTTGAGCTTGTCAGAGAAGTGCTCATTCCACTGAGCCATCTCCCTGGCCTGATACTTTTTTTATTTAAGAAAGTTTTGTGGACCAACCAAACAGCTCAGAGGATTAAAGAGCCTGCAAATAGGCATAGGGGCCAGGAGTTCGATCCCGAGCCTGACGTGCTGGCCTTGTCCCCGGGGAAGGGAATCGAGACTGGCCCTGGTGGTGGTGTGTGCCTGTAATCCAAGCTCTTGGAAAGCTATAAACAGGCTGATAACTGCATCTGATCTAGTAGTGAGATTATGAACACCCTGGAGACCTACCCTAAAATACAAAAGAAACAAAAAATGTTTTGTTTGTTGTTTCCTTCATGGCATCCCAAAGATATGAAAATATACTTTACTGAATGTTAAAATTTCTTGCTTATGCTTTCTGATCACTAGAAAAACACTGTAGTTTTGAATGTTCAGCATGATCCTTTTTAATGTTCTGGGAACTGGTTCCCAGCCCATGTGATTCTGAGGAAAGTACCCATCATAATATTGCACTTACAGGAATGGATGGAACCATTTAAGAAGTTCTCTTGCTCCTGTTGGTTGATTCAAAGATTGCAAGGGACTCAAACCAAGTCAATCAATGTTGCATCTGAATGCTCTTGTTTTGGAACTAGGGAAAGATGGTTGCTCTTTTGCTTAACAATGATAGAGAGGTATTACATTTATTGGGCTCTAATTGGATGACTATGACAAAGACTTTAAGCTTGCTGAACAAGTCAGAATTTCAAAAATCTATCATGTAAAAATTTGAGCTCTAAGGTAAAAGTTCCCAACCAAGTCATTAAAGGTCCAAGGGCATAATATCTTGTTAATTTTCAATGCTGTTCACAGAGGTTTTGCCTCCTGGCCCAAGATATATGCTTCAGCTTATGTCCTATTTCAGCCAGCAGGGAGGAAATGCACAAGAGACACATGCATCGTACCCCTTTAGGGGCTTGAGGAGGAGGTTGTGTATGTTATCACTCCTCAGATTACATACATTAATCTGGCTGTACCTTATGTGGACACACTTAAGGGCAAGAGGAGCTTCAAAAAGCATCCATTACTTGGATAACCTAAGTCCTAGTTAAAAACTATTGTTGCAGAAATAAGAAGATAGAAATTTAAGGAAACATAGATTTTTTTGACAAAGATAAACATCAGTGTTTTTTAGGTTTTCCCTTTTCTACTGTATGAAATCTTTCTGTAATTGGTATCTGAGTTGAAGAATTTCAATGCATTTAAACCCTTGAATGTAGTTGTTATTTTCTGATTTTATTTTTTTAACTCATTATTAACTTTATTGAAAATCAATAATAATTATTAGCAAATTAAAAATTGTAGACAAATATTGAAATGTGAAAGATCTAACATCTAGACAGAATGAATTTTAGAAAAATATTTCTGCAATGAATACACAAAATGAGATTAATATAGATTGCACATTATAAAAAATTATTTACAAATTTACATGAATATAGTAATAAAAGTTGTGTAAAATAAACATGAAGAAGAAAGAGTTTACATTCACTTTGTGCCAAAATCAAGAAATATATTCATAGAATTCTCAAAGTAGAATGGGGTAGGCCATAAATATTTAAAGATTTAAAATTTCGGAATTTAGTTAAAATTATAGCACCATAAGTAGAAAAAGTGCTTCCCTGGCAAGTGCAGGGGCCTGAGTTCAATCCCTGGTTCTGTCAAAAAAATAAAAATAAAACAAAATAAATTTATGGCACCATATTTCCACAAAAAATAAAACTTTTGCACACAAAATATGAATAAAATCATAATGAGGTATACAAAAATGAAATTGTCGAAAAATAATTGTAAAGAAAAAGATCAGGGCCCAGGGAGATAGCTCAGTAGAATAAGTGCTTGCCTGGCAAGCACAAGGTCTTGAGTTCAATCCCTGGTACAGAAAAAAAATCATTAAAACATATACATAGAAAAAATATTAGCTATGGAATAACAAATTTAAATAGCATCTTATTCCACATTAGAAAATAAAAAAGCAAGTGGGCAACAAACTAGACTTATTTATTCAAATAAACAGATCTGTCCTCATTGAATTTTATACTTAGCAAGCATACCTTTAAAAACTAAAAGTAAAATATTTTCCAGTTATACAAAATGTTTCCATGACAAAGAACAGCTAAAGAATTTCATGACAACAAAGCCAACCCTACACAGACTGCTAAAAGATATTAAGGAGAAGGATCAAAATGACCACAACTTTATGAATAAGGATGGAAAGAACCCACCCAGTAGGGCAAAGAAATAAACACAGGAGAAAAAGAGGTATACAATAGCCGTCATTCAGTTATTCTTTTGTTTATAGCAGCAGAATATTGCCATCAGCATACTTCTTCTGCACCCTATGGGTTGTGATTCTGTCTGGGCCTACAGGGTAGACATCAAGGAAATAGCAGTAGCTCAGTCCCACAAGTGACACCTGGCCACCAATAAGCATCCTAGACACTGTCCATGTCTACCACATACTAGAACTTTATGCGATATCCTATCCAAAAACTGTTAGAAGTGCTACTCATATATTTGTCATTCCAGTATTTTTGTTATGTTTTATTCTCAGTAATTCTTTATTATCATGAAAACTTTTTCTTAGTTGATATTTTTGTATATAGTAACTTAACCAAATACTATGTGACTATTCTGAATTGATCAAAGATTAGTACATATGATATACTACATTCTGGCCTCTTAGTTGAACTCACAATTTAATTTTTATTTTTGAATATTATTTTGAAATATTTAATTTAATTTTGATTAACATTTAATTTTCTGAATATTGTTTAATTTCAATGTTTGTTTTATGATTTATACTGTTTGTTTGATTTACAATCTACTTATAAGATATGGTATGATATTTTCTCTTAGTATTGGAAACTTTAAAAAGTGTATTTCCATTTTCCGTTGACTTTATATTGGTTTTTCTTTGTCTTTTGCACACACACACACACACACACACACAAACACACACACACAAACACATACACACACACATATATATGTGAAAAATATATAACCTGACATTCAATTGATGCTGTTTAGTGGAAATCATCAATGACCTTTTCAATGGGTTCATCTAATATAATTATATTTTACATAGCCCTGAATAACCACCATTTTGAGGGCTGTTTATTCTTTATACAGGGTCATGCAACAACTTCTCTTGCCTTTTGTATTATGGTCTTGTTATTTTCTATATGCTACATCTTGAGGTATTAGAATATTAGAAAATATTCTAATACCTCAAGAATTAGACAGGTCTACCACAAGTAGACAAGTATCTTGTGTGAGCATGCGCAAAATGTTTTACTAATCAAATTGTCAAAGTGTTGGTGCTTGTGGTCCAGTATGTCCTGAGTAATATAATGATGGGGGGGTTGATTCTTGATCATCAAGAATGTATGTGAAGAGAAGACACCTCACCACTACTTCTGTGAAGTAAAGAATGTGTAAAAGTGAAGTTTCTGAAAATGGTGATCACTACCTATTGAAAATGCTGTGGCATAGTTAGCTGAAGATAGTTTTAAGAGGAGCACAGAATTTAAAACTGTCAGGGATAGTCTTGATGAGGTTTGATGCTAAGGATGAAAAGAAAAAACCCAACTTCCTCAAGCCTAAGGGATGGGTAAGTGCCTTGAGGATTAAGTATTCAACTATCTTATCCCATTTCATAGATAATCAGTAAGCTCAGGTAACCCCTCAGATGATGCGTAATTTGTAGACAAGTCAGGATTGCATCTTAATCTGACTCCGAAGGCAGCCTATGCTTTCTTTGTATCCTTCCTGTAATCGGCAACATCACCACACTCCTCAGTCCTTTCACAAGTGTGCCCATCAAAGAATTGCTTTCACATTATATGGAGATCAGTGTCACCTCGCAATCTCTGCAGCACAACCCACAGAAGATGCTGCCATCTGACACTTACCCCCAGTTTCACATCTCAGTCACAAATCAGAATAATGCTAAATGAGTTCCTTTTCTCCTTGTCTCATTTCCTTTTCTCTTGTGGGACAAAATGTCCAACACTCAAAATGAATGAAGGGTTTAAAAAAATTTAAAAATAAATTAAGGAAGGAAAAAATTTATTTAGCTCATAGCTAGTGGAGGTTTTCGTCTATACTGGGATGGCTCCAAGGCACAGCAGAACAAAGCATAAGGAAGCTGTTTATTGCAGCAGAAAACAGCAAAGAGCAAAGAAAGGAGCAGCAGCTGTGTTGTCTATCAAGTTTCTCTCCCTTCCACACTGAGTGCAAAGACTGGAGCTTTTCCAAGAAAGTGACATACAGAATCCTTCTTCCACCTCTTCATACCCATTTTGTGCTGAATCACTCTAGGGAAGGCCCTCTACACCCCAGGGAGGGGCATCCATGCCCTAGAGCATAGAGTCACTGAGTGATCCTGCCAAGTTTCCAACCCCTCAAGTTGACACAATGTATCAACAGCCACCATCCACCACTTATCAGCTTGGCAACTACACGTATTTCTTTAAACCAGTTTCTAGGTTCAAAGACATGCTTATTAACATTTCATAATTTGGACATTATAACACAGGTTTATCAATCATTAAGAATCACTATTAACTGTATCAATGTTATATTACATGAGAACCATAACATTGTTCCCCATGTCTCCCCCAAAGACTTATACACATCCCCTTATATAAAAGGCACTTAGTCTCTCTGTAAGAGCTGACGAAGTCTGAACAGTTTCTGCATTGCTGAAAAGTTCAAGTCCCAAGTGTCCTCCAAGATTTAAGCCAAACTCTTAGTTTTGAGCCCCTGTAAAAGTGAAAAGTTAAACATTTCTAACATTCAAAGGCACAAGATAAACATGACTATCCCAAAAGGTACACAGAGGATAATAAACATTGGGACCAAAGCAAGAACTAAATCCAGAAGCACAAACATTAAGCCTTGTAGTTCCATGTGGAACATTCAAAGCAAATTGTAATGCACTGTGAGATCCAGTAGACACAACTCCATCCCTATGTTACTTCTGCTCCCATGGCTTCTCTCTCAAGCCTGCTTTGCTCCCTTTTTCTAGCTTTTCTCAGACAATCCACATACCTTGTTTCTCCAAACTTATGGGGTTTCCATTGAGTAGGTTTATCAATCAGCTTTACACACTGCCCTTCTGAGAGCACCCTGCCTGGCCTCCCAGGCCTTCTGAAACCTAGGAGGAAGCCTTTCCAACCTAAGAGCTCTTGTATTCTCAATATTCCTAAAACCACATGGATGAAGACAAGGTCTTCTGACAGCCGGACCAATAGCCAGGCTTTCTTCTCTCTTGGCTATAGAGGTCAAGCGCCTGGATTGCTGACCAATCTGAACCTGAATCCAAGGAACAAATTCTCTAAGCTGCTGAAATTCTGGAACCTAGTGTGGTTGTTGCCTCCATTCTGGAAATGGGATTCTATGGCTTTATACTCAAAGCAAAGTCCCTTAACCTTGAAGTTCTGAGGCTGAAAAGGGTAGAGACCTGCCACCTACTGTGATGTTCTCAGGACATAATTTCTATTCTCTTGTTACTCCTGGGCAATGGAGATTCAGCTGTCTTTGCATTCCACAACCTTCTTGATGCTTCCTTTCTGGCCAAACTCACAACATTTTAAATCATCCTGATGGGCTCTTTGCTCTTGATTCTCAACATAAGTCTGACTAAAAGCCACCAACAGTAATCATGCAACTGCCTCAACATTCTGCTGCCTTGAAATTTTCTTTGTCAGATTAACTAGTCTCAGGCAAATCTCTGGACACAAGAAAAATGGTTTATTTAGTTCACAGTTAATGGAGGTTTCAGTTCATGGCTTCAATGTAGTGTAGCATATGGTAGAAGGCAGCAGTTCCTGGCAGTGGAAAACAGTGAAGAGCAGAGGAAGGAGTAGAAGCTGTGGTATCTGACAAGCCTCTCTCCTTTCCTTCCACGCTGACTGTGAAGACTAGAGCTCCTTCAAGAGAGTGACACACAGAATCTTTCCTCAAACCCTTTCTATACTCTTTCTATCTGTGTCACTCTAGGGTGGGCCCTCCACACTCCAGGGAGGGTCTTCATGCCCTATAGATGGGCCTCCGCACGCTAAGGCACGGAGTCACTGAGCCAATCCAGCCAAGCTTCTGACTCCTCTAGTTGATGCAGTGTGTCAACCACCACAGTACTCAATCCTGACTGGTTGATAGCATTGATATAGCAAGCAAATAGAAAACAATTCCATATTGTATATTGTTAATTTTTGTTCCTGTGTCCCTGAACATGTTCTATACATTGTCTGATTAATTCTATAGTAATTTTACCAGACTAGAGGCTTTATTTTATGACCTGTTGTATTAAGAAAATGTAGGTTTAACATATCATCTCTCCCTTTTATTCATTCAGAGAGTAGGCTTTAGTGTAGAGCCCTAAACTTTATAGGAGAATTGCATGGAGAATCAAGGAAATAGGGACAGCATATGTTTGAGCAAACATTTTAAAAACAAGTAAAATACAAAGGGGTGGACAAGTATGGGGAAATGGAAGATAAAGAAGCTTCTCTCACTTTTGGGGGGACAGCATTCCAAAGGAAGTGCTGTTTAAATTGAGACTGAAGATCAGTGGGCTGCAGCCAGTAAAAGAGGCGAGCAGAGTGTTTCAGAGCAGAGCACACAGAAAAGGCAGAAAGCCCAGGGGAAAAGGATGCTTGTCAAGAGCAGCACACTGACAGGTTCACAGCAAATACTCAAGCTTGCCACAATTAGGATGATTTGAGGCACAAAATAATTTCAGATTTGTAATTAATATGGCTCCCATTGAATTCCATTTTATACTCATTGAGTTGTGTCTGTGAGCAGAACATAAAAGTAGAGCTGCACAAATAGACTGTTGTCCATACAATTCTGATTTTCAGGAGCATAGTTCGAACAGAAGTTGTTACAAATAAATAAATAAATAAATAAAAACAAAGGAAAGCAAAACAAAGGAAAAGTTACTTTGAGAATGATTGCTATTTATTTATTTGGTACGGGATTGCACAACACAGCTTGGACTGATATTGATCCTCCTGTCTCACCCTCCCCAGCATTGAGATTAGAGGCATGTACCACCATGCCTGGTTTCATCAGCCAGCTCAACATGGGGCAGGCATGATTTAAGTATAAACTGTCTCCCAAAGATTCCTGTATTTAGGGCTTGATTTCCAATGCACCACAGAGCAGAAGTAGAGCCAAAGATGTTGACTGGGTCACGAGAGGCAATGACTTTATCAATTGTTGATGGTATCAACAGTTGAGTTGATTGGGTTATCTGCGGATGACTTCATAGGTGAAAGGGATATTAGGAGATGAAGGCTGCCTTGGAGGAAGCAGGTCCCTAGGGGTGTGACTTTGAGAGACATAACTTTAGTCTGGCCTCCCTTATGAGTTGGGCAGCATGGCTCCACCAGTCCCTACCATCATGCTGGTTCTGCCTTGGAGCTAGCTGACCATGAACTTACATCTCTGAAGACTTGAGCCACAATGAACCTTTTCTCCTTTAAATTGTATACATCAGATATGCTGGGCCCAGGAACAAAAAGTCCTAGCTAATAAGGATATTTTTTACTATGATACATAGTGCTAAGTTGATTTCATCAAGACAAATAATATTGAAGGGTTCCTTTTTTTTTTCACTTCCCAGACTTCATCTTTTTAATTTTCTGCCTCTGATAGGCAAAAATGTTATTATTTCATAAATACCTTTTTTCATAACACAAATTTTAATATTTTATGACCGCTTAACATTTCCATTATATTGTTTTTTATTTATTGAGGAACAAATAGCAATAAGACAGTTGCAAATCAAATTAACAGGACAGATTCAATAATTAATACATTGTAAACAGTTTTTGTAATGCTTCGGTATCGTACAAATTGCAACATGATATTATATTTACAGAAACTATTATAGCAGATGTCTCTAATCAGTGAGTTACGAGAGAGTAGCCGTATACTTATCTCATTTTTTAAGGCTGAATTGCAGTACAGGTTCAATAATTGATATACAGTCTACCTTGTCATCTTCCTAGTGGTTGTTCCTAGTACTAGAAGCTCACATAATATCTTGTCCAACCACTATTAGTGCAAATATTGCTTCCAATAGAATTATGCAGAAGTACTGCATATTTATCCTAACTGTACTGTCTACACAAACACATCATTGTTCTTCCTTTGTATCCCCCTTTCTTTGTCTAGACCTGTCAAAGATGGGCCCTCCATTGTCATTAAACCATTATAGGTGCCACAATCAAACACAGTTCAGCAGTCCACAATAATAGTGAGTTATCTGAAGATGTTGTTGGCTATAGCCATTTACAGTTCAACTTACTATTGTGACCCCACGTTATATACATAATTTTTATACTTTTCTGCTGGATGGTGAAGACCAAGATAAAGAAAGACCTATATAAGAAAAAAATATAGCTTTTGCATATGATGAGGTTATTCACGTCCCCCCAGAGTTTATCTTGTAAATCTGTACCTCACTCTGTAGATCCTTTTTCTGTGTCAGCCATGTGATTGAGGTACAGCAATTGCTTGACCAGTTTGCTCTCTGTGAGAGCCTGAGAGAAAGTTTTCTCTCCATGCGACTCACCCAGGCACACTATAGATCATTGGTCTCTTTCCATTGTGGCTCCATAATCTCCTTGATTAGAAAATTTGGGGCACAACTGAGTTTCATGATGCTACAGTACAGGTTCTCCTATGTCCTGAGTCTTCACTGAACTTGAAAGACTAAGGCCAAAATGTTGGCTGAACTTGAAGCCCTTCTATTTCTCCAATTCTTGATCTGTGAACTTAGGTTATTAATGATTCAGAAGAAAAGCTGATTAGTACCCTGCAGCATATGCCATTCAGTTTTCCCTAACTATGTGACTCAATTCTTTTTAGTTGTTGTTGTACATTTCTATTTATATTTCTTCTTTTGACTTCTTATACTAGGGAGACCAGACGATATTTGCACATGTGTGTCTGGTTTATATCAATTATGAGTATATGTTCAAGTGGCATCCACTTCAATATAAGTGCTTCAAGTTTATCACTTTATAGCAGAGTAAAACTCCATTATATAGAAATACATCTTTTTCAACCATGCCTCATGTGATGGACATCTTGGTTATTTCCATGATTTTGCTACTACAAATTGTGTTGCTATAAGCATAAATACACATATCTCACTATGATATAATGTGTTCAGTTCCTCTGGAAATTCCCAGTAGAGGGATAGCCAGCTTGAATCGGACTTCCAGTCCCATTCTTTTGAGGAGTCTCCACACTGATCTCCACAATGGTTGAACCAGTCTACATTCCCACCAGCAGTGGAGAAGTGCTCCTTTTTTCCCCATATCCTTTCAAACATTTGTTGTTGGTTGATTTCTTTATGATAGCCATTCTTTCTGGAGTGAGATGGTATCTCAGTTGTTTTAATTTGCATTTCATGGGCGGCTAGTGATGTGGAGCATTTGTTCATACATTTAAAAAAATTTTTTTTTATTTTATTGAAATACAAATGTCAATCAGACAGTTTCAAGACACCTTAGCCATACAGATTCGATGAATTAATACATTGCAAACTGTTTTCATAACGTTTTGATATTGTACAAGGTGCACGCATGATATTATATTTACAGATATTATTTTAGCAGATATCTCTTATCAGTGAATTAAGAGTGTAGCTGCTTACTTATCTTATTTTTTTATACCTGAATTATATCAAAAATTCAATAATTATTTTCCTAGTGGATGAACGTAGTACTAAAAGCCGACATAATATCCTGTCCAACCACCATTAGTGCAGATCTTGCCTCTCATAGAATTATGTAGAAGCACAGCGTTATCTATCCCAACTGCACTGTCTATACACATACATCATGAGTTTTTCTTTCTACACCCCTTCCTTTGTCTACACCTGTCAAAAGTGGGCACTCCATTGAAATTCAACTAACTTAGGTG
>PVKA01050505.1:0-12691 GCA_004027165.1 Ctenomys sociabilis | reverse complement strand
TACAGCCCAAACCCAGGGTCATGGCTGCTTGTGCCAGGTGGTCAAGAACCACACACTCCTGACTTCCACTGTGCGTTGGGCAGGGGAAGGGTCCTGAAATTAGAGACTGGGCCTGAGTCCCCGCCTCCCTTTTTCAGTGTCACCTTTCAGGCGGGTCCTGTACAGATAAGCCTGGGACAAAGAGGGTGGGAAAGACCACAGCCCTGCATTGTGACATCTTGGGGTGCTAAGGAGTCGGTGATGCCACAGAGCACAGCCCCCTACCGTCCTGCCCCCGTCCCACCTGTGTCCCCACCACAGCCTCCTTCTCCTCCCACACTCCCTGTCCCCAGCAGGAGAACAGTCAACTTCGCTCAACACCCGCAGCCATGGATGTGAATGGTGCCAGGGCACCAGAACCCCCACCCTCCCCAGAGCCTCCAGGGCGGGATCTGAACCCCAGCGCCCTCCTGAGGAGCGGGACTCTGCCTCAGGACTCCCAAGGCAAGGTGAGCGGCAGCCCGCTCGGGAAGGCGGCCGTGGTGATCGACATGGGCACAGGCATCTGCAAGATGGGCTTCGCCGGGCAGGCGCGCCCCACCTGCACCATGGCCACCATCCTGGGCTGCGGGCCCTGGAGCGCGGCCGGCCCCGGGCAGGGGCGGCTGGAGACGCTCATCGGCCACGCGGCTCGCGCGCGCCCCGACCTGCAGCTGCTGCAGCCCGTGCGCGCTGGCGTCGTGCAGGACTGGGAGGCCGCGGAGCTGCTGTGGCGCCACGTGCTGGAGCACGACCTGCGCGTGGACCCCCGCGACCACCCGCTCCTCTTCTCCGACCCGCCCTTCAGCCCAGCCACCAACCGCGAGCAGCTGCTGGAGACGGCCTTCGAGGGGCTGCGCTGCCCCGCTGCCTTCGTGGCTTCGCAGGCGGTGCTGTCCGTCTATGCGCACGGCCAGGTCAGCGGGCTGGTGGTGGACGCGGGCCACGGGGTCAGCTGTGCCGCGCCCGTCTTCCAAGGCTACCTCCTGCCCCACGCGGTGCAGCGCCTGGACCTGGCCGGCAGCCACCTGACCGCCTTCCTGGGCGAGGCGCTGCGGGGCGCGGGCTGGGCGCTCGGGCCGCGCGACCTGGACGCCGTGGTGCGCATCAAGCACCACCACTGCTTCGTGGCCGCGGATTTCCCGCGGCTGCAGGCGCGCCCCGACGCGCAGAGCTGGCGCTGCGTGCCGCTGCCCGACGGGCGCACGCTCACGCTGGGCAAGGAGCTGTTCCAGTGCCCCGAGCTGCTCTTCCGGCCCCCGCAGGCGCCGGGGCTGCCGCGCGAGGGCCTCCCCGCCCTGGCCGCGCTCAGCCTGCGCAAGCTGCCGGCCGAGGTGCGGGCGGCCGTGGCGCGGCGTGTGCTGCTGTGCGGGGGCTCCACGCTCTTCGCGGGCTTCCAGGCCCGCTTCAGGGCCGAGCTGCTGTGCTCGCTGCCCCGGGAGGCGCGCTCTGCGACGGTGGTGGTGGCCCGGCCCAGCCGGGGCTGCTCGGTGTGGCTCGGGGGCTCCGTGCTGGCCTCGCTGAGCGCCTTCCGGTCCTGCTGGGTCCTGCGAGAGCAGTACGAGGAGCAGGGGCCGCACGTGGTGTACAGCAAGTGCTACTGAGCCGCGGGCCGCACGGGGGACGGGCGGCAGTAAAAGGTCCTCTCCAGAGCGGATGCTGTCTTGTGTCCTGCAGGGAGCGCCCAGCCGCTCTTGTTCCCACCCAGAAGTAGTCTAAGCCACCAGGGGAAAGTTCCCTGTTTCTCCAAACTCACCACCTCATGCCTAGCCCACCTGTTCTGTCTCAAAGGACCCCTTCTTGCCCTCTCCTCTGCCTCTCAAATCTTGCCCAGAAGTCTCTAGAAGCCCAAATCTAGACCATTCGCTGGACAGCAGGACCCTCCTAGGATGAACTGGGTGGCGTACTAAACCCTCCTCTGTGCTGCCACCCCAGCATGCTCCTCTGGAGACCATCCATCTTCAAAGTCTCCTGTTGAGTCCCCACTCTGGACACCCCATTCTGGAGCTTTCAAAGACCTCCTGGGGCCCATCCTATCTGCCCAGACTATGGCTCCAACGGAATATGTCCCCAACCCTCTGTGACCTTCTGGGGAATACCACAGGTGACAGCTCCCCTTGGCCATGCTCCTCCACCTCTCCTGCACAGGTCCCCAGGGGCCAAGTGGCCCAGCTCCCCAGCCTCATCTCCTTCTGTCCTGCTGCTCCTCAATTTGCAGCCCAGGACCATCTCCCTTGTGACACAAAGCCAGGGCCTTCCTCTGGGACCTGCCAGGGCCAGGGGTGGGAATCTGGCCTCTCAGTGTAGGGAAACTGAGAATTCGTCCCAGGGTGCACCTGGGCTCCTGAGTAGAGTCACCATCTTCCCAGTGGCTGCTCAGCCTGAAGAACATCGGCCCCAGACAACAGTGGGGACAGACACGCTCAGACCTCATTCATGACACAACAACCAGACGCCATCAAAGCTTATCCAGACCCACCCCAGGTCATCTCCCTGGGTTTAAGGAATCATTGATGATTCAGGCTTTAATCAGTCGCTGCTTAGCACCTGTGCAAGGTTGTTCCCCCCTGCTTCCTCTGCACACCTGAAATCTCTGTGACATGGGATCTCCCTACGTTGCCCATATAGTTCCCAGAAAATTGGGCTGAAGGGATTCTCCTGCTTCAGCCTTCTGAGTACCTAGGACTAAGGATGGCAAACCCTAGCCCATCCCCACAGGCCTGGGACGCCGCTGCCTCCCAACCGCACCCCCTAAAGCATGAGCGAGATCAGCCAGCCACACCCTCCCCAGAGGTCCCACGCGGTGGTCCGGACACTTCTTCCCTCCAGGGGGCAGCACGTCCAAGCTCAAGAGCCTTGTGCTGCTGCCTTGAATTTAGAGCCAGAATTCTGGAGCCAGGCAGTCTCCTAAACCTCAAGGAGGAGGCCCCTGCCCCCAAAAGACCGGGGGACGGTGGGGAAGAAGGGATGGAGAAGCGAAGGGAGCAGTGGGAGGAGCGAGGAGCGAAGGAGAGGAGAAAGATGAGTCTCATATCTCAGGAAGTGAGTGGATGCAAACTCCCTGCTGCCCACAGCTAACTAGGAAAGCCCCAACCCTCCTCTAAACCACGAGGCCCCCTCTGCACAACTTCCCTTGGACAGAAATACCCTCTATGACGACCCTGCGGACGCGTGCCCGCCCCATCGCAGGGCCCCTGTGGGGGAGCGCTCACCACCGCAAAGCTGTGCAAATCTCACCTCCTCCAAATCACTCCCGTAGGCACACCGCTGCCCGCACCCCCAATCCACACCCAGCCTGAGCACAGATACGTCCGAGTCCCTGACGCCGCCGTCCCCCAAGCCCCGCGTTGCAGCACTCACGACCCATTCCCTCCGCGTGCCGGGAAGTGTGGAGAGCCCAGCGGAGGACAGGCGCAGCCTCGGGCAGCAGGATCCCCTCCCTCCCTGAGACAGGCGCGATCCACCAACTACCGGGGAGTCGCGTCCTCACGGGGACCCACAGCGCTTTCTTCCTTCTCAGCCCTCCCCATCTTCTGACCCCAGCCCAGGGCCCTTCGTCAGGCACCTGAGTGGTTATGGGCCCCTCCTCCCCAGGGGATCCAGCGGAGGACTTCTGCAAGCCACGAGTGAAGACCCAATGTGCTCCACGCAGCCTGCTGCCTTCTCATCCCATGCAAACCAAGTCGAGCTCCTGCCACGGTCTGAATACTCGCCAGTCTTTCTGCACCTCTCCAGCTCTTCTCCCAGCCTCCTGCACCCCACCACACGGAAGGACTTACTGCCCCAGCTAAATCCTGACCTGCTCGCTCCCCAGGACCTCAGAGAGTGACTGTGTTTGGAGCCGTCTCTAAATGAGGGATCGAGGTAAAGTGGGGGGCTTAGGGCGGCCCTGCTAAGGAGAATAGCAAACTAGTCCAGCCCTGAGATTCGTCCAAACAGCAAGAGAAGAAATTCCATTCAGCCCAGCTATCCCCCTGCTGGGGATCCTCGGGAAAACTCTGAAAGACATTGCATGAGGACAAGTGTCCATGCACACTGCGTAGCAGCTAACTCTTGTCAACTGCCTATATCTATCCACAAAGGAATGGATAAAGAAGATGTGGAATTTACGCACCATGGAGCACTGCCATGCCCTAAACAAGGATAAACTTGAGTCACTTGTAGGAAAACAGATACAGTAGAGGCCATAATAAGTGAAATCAGTCAGACCCACAACTAAAATAGCTCGTGTTTTCTGTTGCATGAGAAGCCCAAAACAGAGATAATTAAAAGTGCAATGTATGAGATAGAGCATAGAAAATAGGGACATTGGTCTTTTGCAGATGGTAAAAGAGAGCTGGCCAAATAGCTCAGCTGATTAAAGTGCCTGCTTAGGTGTTTAATCCCTGATCCCTGATGTGTGGTGCCAGCCCCCCCCCCCCGGGGTGCACTGCGATGGGGATTGAGACTGAGTCTGGTGATGCAAGCTGTAATCCCAGCGCTTGGAAGGCTGAACACAGGCAGATCACTACAAGTCCAATCTACATAGTAAGACCCTGTAGACCCTGTACTAAAATACAAAAAAAAAAAAAAAAAAAAAAAAAAAAAAAAAAAAAAAAAAAAAAAAAAAAAAAAAAAAATCAAAGAAATAGGGGGAGAGAAAGGAGAAGTAAAAAAGAACCAGGATGTGGGATGGGCCAGTACCAGCTCCCTGTGGTGAATGTAACTGCTGTGTGTCACACATGCCACTAACGCTGAGAATAGGACACAGAAGACAGCCAGCTGGACACGAGGAGACAGAACCGGGGAGGAGCAAGCCCTCCCAACACCTTGATCTCAGACCTTCAGTCTCCAGAACTGGAGGAAACTGAATTCTTATTTAAGTCACCCAGAGCTTGGGGACAGCAACCTGGGTGACCCCATGCAGATCTGGTTACCAAGAAGGCCTCTGGGGAGGCTGTAGGTGCCAATCCCAGCCATGTAGCCTGTTACTGAAGGCTGCCGTTCTCGTGAGTGCTTCTTCCTTGCTTTGCCACACACGTATCTGGCTTTGTGTGTATAAGATACCATCGTCAGCAGGGCAGCAGAGTGCTCCCGTAGCCCCAGCACTCTGGGGGTGATCCGGCCTAGCAAGTGAGTGAGATCCTGCCTGCAAACCAAAACTGGGCTGCAAGTTCAGCTCCCTGTGAAGTCCCTGAATCCAATCCTGAGCACTGTAGCAGAAAATGTTCCTCCTGTGCCAGTATGCTTCAGTTTGTCAGTTGCCCGGGTAACAGTTTCTGTTTCAGTTCTGGTTGCTCCTGTCTCTTAGCAGCAGCTGGTCCCTGTGATGCACCTTGCACAAGTCAATCCCCAGCTGACAAGCACTTCTGCCTCTGTACTTCCTGCTTGCTTGGCCAGTAGAAGCCCTTAGACCCCCCAGAGATCAGGGGGCCTGATATTCTGGGGATGATCCTGGACCAACGCCCATCAGTGTAAATCCATCCGCCCCCAAATCCTAGCTGTCATCTCAGGGTATCCGCTTGCCCTTGCAGCACCACCCAAAGTGCTGACGAGCTTTGTGTGTCAGCCCGGCCAGGCCACGGCACTCAGATATCTGGACCAGCTTATCCTGGAGTGCGTAAAGCAGATTACCCTCTGGTAGAGGCGAGCCTGTGCAGTCAGTTGCGAGCATTAGCACAAAAACACTGACCTCCCCTGAGGAAGAATTCTGGTAGGTGCCAATTCAAATTGCAGGGGGGCAGGGGTTCACAGTTCTGTAGAAGAAACCCACAAGCCAGGCAATTCTTCCCTGAGTCTTTGGCCTTCCTGTGCACCCCACAGACTTCAGACCTTCAAGAGTCAATTCCTTTTAAAATCTCTCTCTCTCGCGCGCGCGCGCGCTCTGTGTGTGTGTGTCTGTCTGTCTGTCTGTCTCTCTCCCTTTCTCTATGTATATCCCTTTCCTCTCTTTCTCTCTGTATCTTTCTCTCTGTCTCTCTGTCTCTCTCACCCTCTCTCTCTATGTCTCTCTGTGACTCTATGTGACTCTCTATATCTCTCTCTCTCTCTCTCTCTCTCTCTCTCTCTCTCTCTCTCTCTCTCTCTCTCTCTCTGTCTCTCCCTCTCTGTCCCTCTCTGTGTCTCTCTCATCCCTCCACACACGGCCTGCTGACTGGGTTTCTCCAGGAAACCCCAGATACCACAAACAGGCCCAGCCCCTTTTGATCTCCAGACTTGTGCGTTCTCCCTCTCTAGAACATCCTGCTCAGCTACTGTCCTAACAAAGGTGCTTGTTCCTAGGACACAAATCTCAGAGGCAATTTATAAAAATGAGTAAAAGAGGGCAGATGAGATAGCTCAGCAGACTAAACACCTACTTAGGCAAGTGAGGGGACCAGGGTTCAATAGCTGTAAATTCATTTCCTTTATGAAATTGACCATCTTCCCCTGAATCAACCTCTTGAACCAGGGTTCAAGCCCCTGTCCTGCACGCCATGCTAGTCCCACTGTATGGGGCGCGCTGAGCCAGCGACCCAGTCTGGGTGTGGTGGCACATGCCTGTGATCCCAGCACTAGGGAGACTGAAAACGGGAGGATCACTATGTGTCATCTGTAAACTAAGACCCTGCACCAAATACACAAATTAAAAAATAAAGAAATGAGTAAAAGAAGTGACCTCATGTAAACATTAAACAAAATTCTGCAAGGTGAGACTTCCCCCCAAACAGTGTCAGAAGATAAGTCAAAATAAACAATTTTTTAATTCCTTTATTTATTACAGTGTCTCGCTACACATCACGGATTCTTTTTTCGCGGGGGTGGGATGTGAGCTCCGCCGGCCCTGCGGGGAGGGGCTGACATGGCATGTGGTGCTGGGGCTCGAACCGCGGTCCCTGGGAGGCGCTCTAGACCGCTGAGCTATCTTGCCAGCCCTAAAATAAACAATTTTTAAAGGCCGATGGCCAGTTGACACCTGTTTGTGAAGGGGTACGGCCTGTCATATAAAAGCAGTCTTGTAAATAAGGCAGTAGGTCTGGGGATATAGCTCAGCAGCACAAGCGCCTGCCTGGCAAAGGCAAGGGCCTGAGGTTAGTCCCTGGTGCAGGAACAAAAAAGACAATGATCACAGAGCTCATGGAACAGTTTCACGAAGGGCACAGACACGGCTCAGGCAGAAAGGCAAGAGGTTCTCAGATTCAGGGGAAGACGTTCAATTTCATAAAGGAAATGAATTTACAACTAGTCTGCAATATCATGCGTAACCCATCAGATTGGCAAAGATTGAAAGGCTTGATGCGCCCACGCTGTTGCCGAGGCTGTGGAGAAATGGGCGGGCTTAACCTTGGCAGCGAGGAGGTCACTGGCATGACCCCAGAGAGGGAGCCCCGCGGCCGCTGCCTCACGGACAATGCGCTTGGGGTGATGCTTCTGAAACTGCTTCCTGCAGAGCCAGTGAGGTGGATGTGAAGCGACGCAGGGCCGGCCAGAGGGCTCTGGATCAAACCGCCTGCTTAGGCAGACGTGGAGACCGGGCCCACCCCAGGGCTCACAGAGAAGGTGCTTAAGACTGGGCGTGGCGGCGCGCGCCTGTAATCCCATCACTTGGGAGGCTGAACACAGGAGGATCGCTATGAGTCTGATCTGTATAGTGAGACCCTGTAGACCCTGTACGAAAACACAAAAGTAAAGTAAAATAAAATAAATGGTGCAAATGCAGTGGCTGTACACTGCACCCAAAGGTAGGAAACAAGCTGTTACTGTCCGCAAATAACAGGCTAAATACATTATATTCAAACACCAGAGAAAAGTGGGAGATTTGGCTCAGTGGTAGATCACATGCTTAACACAGGCGCTGGGAGTAGTAATGACACCACCTGTAATCCCAGCACTCAGGAGGCTGAGGCAGGAGGATTGCTATGAGTTGAGGCCAGCCTGGGCTACACAGAGAGTGCAAGGCCTCTCTGAACTGCATAGTGAGACTCTGTCTCAAAGAGAAAAACAAAACATGTGCAAGGCTCTGGATTCCTCCCCAGCACCATGTAAAAATCAATGGATAAGCAAAAATATTTAGGAAAACACAAAAGAATCACTATGCAGCTATGAAAAGAAACCAGCAAGCTTTTCCCACTGGTCTTTGCCCACTGGCAGTGGCCTCCGAGATAAATTCTGAGTCGTGCTGGGCATGAAGTTCAGGGGTAAATGCTTGCCCAGGACATTTAAGGCCTCAGGTGCTACCCCAGCACTACCACCACACACATACACACACACACACACACACACACACACACACAAATGGATATATTTTCCAGGGTTGGGGTTTAGGGGAAAAAAGGATATATATTCCATAAGATGAAAAATACTGATCCAGAAGAGTAATTTACCACTAATGTAGAAAGAGAGAGAGAGAGAGAGAAAGAGAGAGAGAGAGAGGAAGGAAGGAAGGAAGGAAGAAAGGAAGGAAGGAAGGAAGGAAGGAAGGAAGGAAGGAAGGAAGGAAGGAAGGGAAAGAAAGAAAGAAGAGAAATAAGCAGCTGGGAAGATAGCTTGGCAAAGAAGTGCCTGTCTAGAAAGCACAAGGTCCCGAGTTCTCTCCCCAATACTGCATGCCATGCAGACCCCAGAACCCTGGGCTCACCATGTCAACCCTGAAAACAGGTATGGTGGCACATGCCTATAATCCCAGCACTGGACAGGCTGAGACAGGGGGATCACTACAAGTCTGAACTGCATAGCAAGACCCTGTACCAAATAAATAAATGAAAGTTTTAAAAAGAGAGAAATAAATGGGTACACAGAAGTCCCCTTTTAAATGCATAGGGCAGCTCTGGCAGCATCACCAGACACACTGCAGCTGGAAGACCCGAGGTTCCCAGTCTCTCATCACTGCCCCCTAAGAAGCCTTTTCAAGACCTTATTCTTCTCTGTGAAAGTTTACTACCATGGATATACTGTAAGTCCATTTATACAATGTGTGCGTGTGTGTATGTGTGTGTGTGTGTGTGTGTGTGTGTGTGTGTGTGTATAAATCATTCTATCGGCAGGTGTGGTGGCACATGCCTGAAATCCCAGCACTTGGGAGGCTGAGGCAGGAGGATCACCTCCAGTTTAAGGCCATCCAGGGCTACATAGTAAGAACCTGTCTCCAAAACAAAAGTAGCTTTGCCCACATCCTCCAACCCCACCCATGCCATTGTCCACCCCTCTGGGGATACGTCACCAGCACAGAGTATTCACACACTGTAGAAGGCACACAAGGGCCAAGGAGAACTCTTACCACCTGCCCACCAGAAGGATCTGAAGTTTAGACCACTGTGGGCCACGGCAGTATTGAACTCTGCTTGTCTGAGGACCAAATACAAGGGGTGCAGATGGCTCACTGGGCTAAGTGCCAGCTTAGGCAAGCACAGGGCCTGGGGTTCAGTCCCCAGCACCACATGCTGCACCAACCCTACCCCAGGGTGTGCTGAGCCAGCCACTGAGACCAGGCGTGGTGTTGCATGCCCATAATCCCAGCACTGGGGAGGCTGCGACAGAAGGATCTCACAAATCCAAGCTGCATAGTGATACCCTGTACCAAATACACACAAAAAAGAAAAAAGACCAGATGCCACCAATCCACCAAGCCCCACTCTGAAATGAAACATACCACTTAATACTCGAGTTCTGAGATGGGGGGGGGGGTATTGGAGGTTGAGCGCCACCCCCTCCCTGTGCTCTGCACCCTGAAAATCACAGACACCCACTGGGATGAGTGCTTCCAGGCATCGGCTAGCCTGGGCACATGGCGCCCAGATGTTGATTCCAGGTAATGCTGGGAGGCTGCCTCAGGAGCTCAACGCTGAAGATGGTAGACTGAGGCCTCCCCAGTGCCGGTGGGCCCACAGGGGTGGGCCTGACAGAACAAAGACACCGGGTGCTGGAAGGCAAAGGAGACGCCCTGCTGCCTGGTGGCCTTCAGGCTGGGAAACGGCATAGTCCTGCCTTCGGATTTAACCTGGGACATGGACTCTTAGCAGATCTCAGTCTTGCCAGCTCTGGGCCCAAACCACAGCACCAGGTCCCATGGGCTTCAGGCAATTGGCTCAGGCGGGGAATCTCAGCCACCACAGGCCCACTGAAGATCAGCGTCCGAGTCACTGTAAGCATGCATGAGTGCGCGCGCGCGCGCACACACACACACAACCCACCCCCATGTCTCCTCCAGAACCCTAACTGACTCAGACAAGCTGCACTGCCTGTCCCATGGGTTCCTTTGGAAAAAGATGTTC
Organism: Ctenomys sociabilis; assembly: GCA_004027165.1. Lineage (NCBI taxonomy): Eukaryota > Metazoa > Chordata > Mammalia > Rodentia > Ctenomyidae > Ctenomys > Ctenomys sociabilis. The sequence continues at coordinate 2,444 of PVKA01050505.1, read as the reverse complement.
ATCAGTGACACTTCGACTCAGCTTTTGTCCTTTGCCCAGAGCCTAAGATTCGGTCCATGGTCACCTGAGCCGGCATCCAGAACCTGCCGCCTGGGGTGCACACGCTGGTCTCCAGGAAAAACCACCTTTGATCTGCTCTCTGTGCCAGGCCCTTCCACCTGCTGCTCTATGCCTGTTCCTTTCTGACCCTGTTTACTCCACTCTGTGAAGGGGAAAAAAATAAAGTAAAACCTTGAGTTGGGCATGGTGGTGCAGATCTGTAATCCCAACACAGAGGAGCCTGGGCAACAGGAAGCACAAAGGCCCGCATGGTCTGAGTGGCAGCAAGGACCCATCTGGAAAGCAACATCCAGGTCTCACATAGCAAGGCGCATTTCAAAGCCAGGCCTCACCAAGCACACCTGTAACCCCAGCTACTCAGGAAGCCAGGGGAAGACGGCAAGTTCCAGGCCAGCCTGGGCAAGTGAGTGAAGCCCTTGTGAACAATACAATTCATTTCTTTTGGAGGAAAATGTTAGTAGTACTGGAGCACGCGGGCCCAATGCCCAGTGACGCATGCACGCACGCACGCACACGGCTCCAACTGGGCCTGGGTTGGGTGTGGAGAGCGATGTGGGCGCATGGGGTGAGGACCCTGGGGCCAAGGTGTGAAGGCTGGAAAGAAGGGAGGAAGTGAATCATGGCAACTGTGACCTTTACAGGAGAGACCCACCAGACGCTCCCAGCCCCCAACTTCTCCACCAGCCCAAGCGGGGAAGGTTTGTCCTCCCTGTTCCACCGAAGGGGGAAATGTAGGGCCGAGAGCCAACGGGATGCCATGGGCAGCAGGCTGGCTCCCTCCCCACTCCGCGTGGGGACCCCCTCGGAATGGGGGTTCCTGGTCTTCCTCCTCCTCCAGCTGCCTGAGACAGGAAGGCAGCGGCCCCGGCAGTGGCCCTGGGTAAGGGGAGGTGAGAGGGACTCCGTGAAACCACAGAAGAGGATTTCTCAGAATTTAGCACAGTGGGGAGAAGGCGGGGTGGTGTGGGGACACAGCCCTGTCCTGGGGACAGCCCAGCCTCTTCCCCCCACCACCTCCCCAAGGACTTAAAGGGTCTGCACAGGGAGAGATCTGAAGGGCTCCCCGAATGCCTACACGTGTGTGTTCCATGTCCCCTCGGGCCCAGAGTGCCCGCACATGCTCATACCCACGCTCATGCCGGGTCAGACACACCTGCCCAAGCACACGGGTGCACACGCATAGGGGCATGAGTGCGCAACCCGGACCATTTCAAAGCTGGCCACCAGCGGAGGCCTTTCGTCCCTTCCCCAGAGGGCCTCGTGTCCAGGCTGGAGCCCAAGGAGGGGTCCTCTCCTGCCATGCATGCTGGGCTGTGGGCACCAGCACCCCAGTGATATCCATCCCTTTCACCCTCCAGAAGGCCTCTACCCTCCAGGTATGACGGCCTCGCACTTTCTCCCCAGGAGGATCTCACACTTATGCTTTACTAGGAAGCTCCATTCTCAGCCTTCCCCAACCCTTCCTTTTTCCGGACAGGATCTCCATAAGTTGCGCGGGCTGAGCTGTCTGTCACTTGGGGTGCTCCAGCCTCAGTCTCCTGAGTGACTGCAATCACAGAGCAGCAATGGCACACGGGGCTACAGTTTGCTTTTCAAGGGAGGTGAAATCCATATAACAAAATTAACCACACCAAACGTGGATAGTCCAGTGTAGCCTTCAGTACACCCCGGGCTACATGACTAGCACTTCTGGCGGACTGCAGAACCTTCTAATTACCCATTAAAAACCCCTAGGGCAAATAGCTCAGCGGATTAAAGCACCTGGAAGCAGGCACAGGGGCCAGGGATTTGCTCCTGGACCTGCTGAGCCAGCCAGCCCCCCATCCCCCGGGGAGCGCTGAGATGGCTATTGAGACAGAGGCCGTAAACAGGAGGATCTCTTCGGGTCTGATCTGGTAGCAAGACCCTGAACACCCTGTAGACCCTTCCCTAACATACAAAAAACAAGAGAGAGAAGAAAACCCTGTTCCCAGCAACAGTCTCTGGCCCTATTCCTCTCCCGCCACCACCCATCTGCTTTCTCCACAAGATCCAACTCCCAGCTGCCTACCATCCAGCTTTGTTTGTTTGTTTGTTTGTTTGAGACAGCTTCTCATTATGCAGTTCAGGCTGGCTTTGAAAGTACTTTGTAGCTCAGGATGGCCTTGAACTCACAGCCGTCCCCCAGCTTCAGCCTCCTGAGTGCTGGGGTGGCACCACACTTAGCCTCGTGCGGCTTCTCTCTTGCTCTTTCAGTACTTTCTGCTTTGGGCTTCCCACGTAAGGCAACCCATCTTTCTGGTAAGAGAACCTATCCTTCTGTATCTTAGCAAACATAATCCTGATCGTTCACAGCAAAGTTGCACTTGTTCTATTACTCTCTCTAACACTGTTTTCTTTTCTTT
>PVKA01050503.1:0-12697 GCA_004027165.1 Ctenomys sociabilis | reverse complement strand
TTTGTTTTTTTTTTTGTCTTTTTGAGACAGGGTCTCACTATGCAGTTCAGGCTGGCCTTAAGCTCACTTTGTAGCTCAGGCTGGTCTTGAACTCACAACAATCCTCCTGCCTCAGCCTCCCAAGTGCTGGGATTACAGGCCTGCACCACCACGCCCGGCTAGGAGGCTAGTATGGAAGAGACACTGGCTGCAGCAGCTCTTGGAGGCCTTGCTGTCACCAGATGATGAGGTGCCTGGTGTGGAAAGGTCTCTCTGGGGTGGCTTTTCTAAAAGGCTTCATCCTTCCAGCAGCTGTCACTGTGAACAGTGCATGGATGTTCACGTATTTATCAAATTGAAGAACACGCCCGAGGCTAAGGCTCAACGGCATTAAGTGTCTGCATGGCAAGCCCAAGTCCTGACTACTATCCCTCGTGCTGCTAAATAAACAAGTAAATAAAATTGAAAACCAAATTCTAGGCACAATGGCGTTAAGAGTAGAAAGAATTGATTGAGAGGAAAAAAGAGCTTCTGTCTTAAAAAAAGACAGAAGAGGCCTAGAAAGTAAGTTGCTCACCAACTTCATTACTCAACAGTGTTTTGTGGAGCAAAGCCATGACATGGGCCAGACACAAGGTGGGATGAAGCTACAGTCAACTAATAAGATTACAAGCAGAGTCACTTAGTGTAATGATCAAGCCACACCCCCTAGTGACCTCACTTCCACCTAGGAAGCTTTGCCTACTAAGGGTTCTGACAAGGTCAGTAAAGACTCAGGACATAGGAGAACCTGTACTGTAACATCATGTAACTCACTTGTGCCCCAAATTTTCTCATCAAGGAGATTATGGAGCCACAGAGGAAGGAGATTGATGATGTATAGTGTGCCTAAGGAGAGTCACATGGAGAGAAAATTTTCTCACAGGCTGTCACAGAAAGCAAATTAGTCAAGCAATGGCTGTGACTCATCTACAAGGCTGACACTGACAAAGGATCTACAAAGTGAGGTACAGGCTTACAGGATAAACCCTGAGGGAACTTGACTGACCTTATCAGATATAAAAGTTTCTTTTTGTTATATATAGGTCTTGCTTTATCTTGGTCTTAACCATCCAACAGAAAAGTATAAAAACTAAGTATATAAAATAAAACCATAATAATATGCTGAGCTGTAAATGGCTCTAGTCAACAACTTCTGTGGATATTGTGTAATGCTGGACTGTGTTGGAGTGTTTCCCTGAATTAAAGCACCTATTATAATTGAATGACAACAGAATACTCATCTCTGACAGGACTAAACAGAGAAAAGGGGAAACAAAGGAAGGACCATTCTGTATTTGTATATACAGAAAATTTAGGATAAATATGCAGCTACTGTCACATAATTCTATGAGAAGAAAGATTTGTACTAATAGTGTTTAGACAGGATATCCTGTCTGCTTCTTGTACTATAGATAACCACTAGCAAGATAACACTGTAAAAATATTAATTATTGAAACTGTACTATAAATCTGCTTTTTAAAAAAGATAGGTATACAGCTACATTCTCTTAATTCAATGAATAGAGGGATCTGCTCTAATAGTGTTTGTAATTAGAATATCATGTCTACACCTTGTACAACAAAAACTAATGCATTAATTATTGAATCTGTTTTCTACTAAACTGATTTGAAACTGTCTCATTGCTATTTGTTCTTCAATAAAATTATGGGAAAAAATGACAGAAAAGCAGTATCAATAAAAAATAGAATAAAATAAATGTTCCAGCACCTCCCAGGTTAGACCCAGAGGCCTTTGGGGAACATCTCAGACCCAAATCTATAGCATGACTATCTTGACCGTCACGATGCTATAGGAAGGGGTCACCAGAAGCCCAGACATCTATCAGTCTCAGCTGCCTTCCTCACTGTTTGGTGGTTTGAAACTTAGACTGGGTTTGAACAACAGAATCAGGTCTGTGTACCTTGGCTACAATGTTTGTTGTAGTGAGGTTCTAGGAGCTTTGTGTATGCAAATTATACTCCACATAGTTCAGCTTTGATGAAAAAAGCAGGTTGAGATAGAAACCCTCTGTGCTCAGATGGGAGTGGATCTGCTCTACTATTAGTGTTGTGTGCTTCTTTCTTTTGTGGCACTGGAGATTGAACCCAGTGTCTTCACGCTGAGCTACATCTGCAGCGCTTTTCTGAGACAGGCTCACCTTTCTTTACATGATTTAAGCTTTTTATCAGTGCATGCTTGCAGCTCCTAATACTTACATTGCTTGTGGGAAGTTAGAATACACACTCGACACACCTTACACTTCCCTTCCCCATCCCCTTCTCTCCTGGTCCTCTTACCATATGGGAAAGATCCCCCTCTCTGTAACCTTTAGGGAGGCTTGTACACCACACCACCCTACACCATGCTCTAAGGCCCAAGGAATGTACTTTTTCTCTTTCACTCCAAGAAATCCAAGATTTCTTTTTTATACTTTGGCTTCCCACAACAGTTCAGAGTCCTCTCTCCTTATACATAGGTCCATGAACATGTGGCATAATGAAGCATACTTTGAATCAGTGTAGATGTCTCTTGCTAATAAAAGATCCCTTCTCATGATTGTTAGCTTTGCTTCTGGTGCTCAGATTCCAGTAGGTGGAGACTGAGCCTCCACTACAGAGTCTAGTGTCACCCCCACATAATCTGATCAGTAGACCTCTTCTAGTATAAAGCTGCTTCCATCTGTAAAGTATTCAACATCTGGGTCTCAGAGGGGATGATCTGATATACACTGTCATAAAGCGAGATTCCCAGCTCTACTGGAAACAAAGTACCTGCACCGAGAGTATTTCCTGGATCTAGAGTTATCCAAGGATTTCTGCTTAGGAGCCTCTGACCCTGAGCCATCCTGGGGTCTTAAAATCTTCAGTGTCCTCTCTGGTCCATTAAGGTAGTAACTGAGTGGCGTCATCCTAAGGTCACCTTGTGAGCTTCCTGTACACACAGAGCAGTGGCAGCAAATGCACTCAAGCAGGAAGCCATCCAAGGACCAGAGAGTGCTTTGACGCTTATGCCACTGGACACTGCCAGAGTCCCAAGACTTGAGTAAAGACACCATGGTCATTCCCTTTCATTTATGGACAGATAAGAAGAATGGCTTGGGTATATCTGGCCATGGTATGGATGGGGCCTGAGACAGGGCCTCTAAGATTTGTTCCAATGCTCTTTCCTGGTTAGCTTCCCAGAGGAGGGTGGCTTTGTATAGGAGCTTTGCCATAAGTGAGAATTTGGGAATCCAGATACGGTAGACTCACGATGCACCCCCACTCTCTTATCTGGCATTGTGTGGGTGGGATTGGAAGATCACAGACAGCCTCATGTCCCCAGTGCCCAGTGAGCACACCTCTCGTTTCACTATGAACCCTAAATGTCTGACCTTTTGTTGGCAGATTTGCACCTTTTTTCTGGACACTATATGTCCACCCTTCTGAAGTACACGCTGGAGGCCCTTACCTCCTTGCTAGCAGTCCTTGTGGGGTGGGGCTGTCAGGAGGCCATTTACATACTGCACCAAGGTGCAGCTGGTCTCTGGTGTGATGAAAGCTTTGAGGCCAGTGGCCAGCACCTGCCCGAAATGAAAGGAGAGTTTTTGAATCCTTGGGGAAGCCTAGTCCAGGTGAGCTGATCCTTTATGCCCACAATGAAGTGCAAAGACAGGCTGAGTGACTGGTGAAAGCATACACAGAAACAGGCACCTTTTAAGTCCAAACAATTAAACTAAGCACCATTTGCTGGGATGAGTCCCATCAACATGTACAGATGTTGTCGCTGGTTGATGGTCCAAGTGGCCTGGTTCACTGCACACAGGCCCTGTACTGGTCTACTCATCAGTTTCACATGCAGCAAGAATAGGTATTCTAAGATGACTGGCATCTAACCAAGATTCCATGTTCTAAGAGTCATCTTACCTGTTCTTGAGTGCCTTGGGTGGCTTCCCAGGGGAGAGGATATTAGTGAATTCGACCAAGAATTGACCCATTTCAGTTCCTCTATCACCAGTGTTTGGTTACAGCCAGCACAGGTGGATTGTCTTTGGCCATATCTCAGGACCCTTATGCATCAGCCCATGTGCCCCATCTCTTCCTGGCTTTGGTGACTTGTTTGAATACAAGCCCTGTTTTTTGGTTTGTGGGATGCAAGGAGTCAACACACAGCTCCCAGGTGAGGCATACTTATAAGCCTTCCGTGTCTCCCAAAGGTGATCTGAGCCTGAAGTCTTGGAACAGGTATCTCCTTAGAGTTTAAAAGACAAAGCAATTCATGTTGGACAACTCATCCCCCTGTGACACACCTTTTAGAAAGGCCAAATAGACTCTTTTCAGGACCACAGTGGCTCCTACAATAGTCACATTTCCTGAATAATGGCCTCGTATGAGGGGCACATGAAGGATGATATAAGGGCCAGACGCAATTTAGTAATGCATAACAGGTGGCTGGGAGATCAGCTCCTGAGGGTGGGCAAAGAAAAGGACTCTCCAAGATTGTTGCTGCAGACACAATTGTGTTTGTTGAGCAAACACAATGCACGCACGCAGACACACACACACACACGCACACACACACACACACACACACACACACACACACACACACACACACAGGAGGGGGTAGTTACTTCTCCTGGAACAGGGTGGTGATTACCATGGGCTGATAAAAAGAACAAAGCGTTCTTGCAAGAATGAGATAGGGTCAGTTAGAAAACTGTTTTCTCTCCAAGTGAAGCTTTAACTACTGCTTCTACATTACTTTACAGGTCCTTGACATCTACAGCGGCTCTTACCTTGCCCCCTGAGCTGCACAACGTCGCTAGCCACAGGCCTTCAGCTGGGGCCAAGAGAAAGTGCGGAGCTTCCACCATCCACTGCAGCTTACAGGGCAGGACAGGACAGTCTCACGCAGGCTCTAGACTCAGTTTGTCATCTGTGGTCCCCAACCCCTCTCAATCACTTTCACTGCAAGCTGATTAGACTCCCCACAGGACTTTGCAGTTGCAGAGTAGCAACTGCAGGGTGTGTTTCATCCTGAGCAAGGGCCGTACAGCGTATCTGCTGTGTGTGGATGCCTCCATGAGTCTTGGCGGATCACCAAGGTCCCAGGCGGTGGCACCCATGCTACACCACCTGTAGCCACTCATGTGCACACACAGTCATGTTCATCCCCTCCCCCGATTTCCTTTCCCAACTTGAGGGTGGGTGTCCCACGAGCTCCCCTTTGTCAGACTACTAGGCCCACCTACGAGCTGCTCTCACAGTGAGCCAGTCCTCGTGGTGGCCACCCCCACCCCTCTTGTGAGCCCTTGTTGCTGGCATGTCACTCCCAACTTCCTCACATGGAGTTGCAGGTCTCATCTGACTTCATCTCAGTCAGGTACACTGTGGGAAGTGATCATGCAGGGAAAAGGGACAGCAAGGCTGTCATCTCGTGCCCTCATTGTTGCTCAGAAGTGCAGAATCCCGGAGTCAGGAGAGACCTGGAGAGGAAGACAGGATGTATGTACTTATTTGATTCAGGTGGGCAAGGGAATTTACAGAAGCAGAGCAAAGGCAGTGTATCAAACACTGACAGTTTTGGGCTTACCACATGTGGTGGAAGACACAGGCATTTACAAAACAGGGCTATCAAACCTTCTTTACAGGAACAAAGTCACTAATTTCATTTTTAATAGAAGAAAAACTAATAGCTATAGGCAGGTTGAGGTTTAAATGAGAACCACTTATGGATGGGGAAACATGTTCTTCTTGATTAACTTTGGCTTCAATGCACTATTCACGTTTGTGTATGTGAGTTATTTCACTTTTGTTGTGGCTGAGACAGGGTCTTCCTAATTTGACAGGACTGGGCTTCAACTTGTATTCTTCCCACCTCATGCTCCTTCATCTAAGGTATATGGGTTCCAGATCTCAGAAGATGCCACTGTCTTAACTATACCAGCCCTGGAGGGATCCAGGTGCACTGCCCTGTTCCTCCTTGTTGGCTCCCTGATGGTCAGGCCTGCTTCTCTGCACAGTCCTCAGCTCAAGCCCTACCCCTGGGAGTGGCTGTGCAGGGATGGGAATGTGGGTCCCCTATCCTTCCCTGGGCACAACCTCCCCTATTGCCATTGGCTGTGCTGGGCAGGTCTCCTGAGTCCATCTCTGATTTCCACTTCTCTCTTGGTCCAGAGTTCCAACTCCAAGTACAAGCCCAGTAACAAGTTCTCTACTTTTCAGAAGGAGCAGGAAAACTTCATGAAAGTTACTCTCAGGATGGGGAACAGTCAGAACAGGGCCAAGGCATCCAATCCTTCTGCACTGCTGTTAAAGGAAGTAGGGCATGCAGTGTGGAGCTTGGTTGGCCATACCCAGGAACTTCGCATCCTTGGGCCTTGGGCACTAAGATCAGGGAGTGAGCAAATTCTCATCTTGTCTCATGGTGCCAGAGGCTCCAGGTCATGGGCAGGGGGCTCAGTAGTGTCCAGACCTCTGAAGAGGCAGAAGCATTGCAAAGGTAAGCTTGGCAGAGGAAGCCACTGAGGTCTTGGCAGCATTCCAATTGCAGGTGCCCAGCAGCCCAAGTGCCTGCCCCTGCTGCCTGTGACCCAGACACAGTCTTCTCCATTACACACCTGGCCATGCCCGCAAACTGAAAAGGCACTGAATTCAAGCCTGTTACCAAGAAAAGAAGTAATAATACAACGTATTAGCTGATGGTATTCCTTATATTTCTATTTTTTTAGATGTATTCTCTTCCCTCAAGACCCTACCCCTTTCCCAGGTCACAGCCAAAGGCAGGACTTGTGGCTTTCTCTGGTCTCACTTGGAGAGTCCTGTGGACAAGGGAGGATCTCCACCCCGAGATCTCAGATCATGCCTGGCACACAGGCTGCACCATGCATGGGCGCCAGAAAGTTTCTGTACTGCACAGCTGCAGCTCCAAGGGCTCCTCAGAGTCCTCAGGGGCTGGTCCTCCTGGCCCCTGTCCTCAGGAGTGCAGGGCAGTTAGAGGCAGGAAGGCTTCTTCTGTTGCTCCCAGTTCGACATCACAGTTCCCCTCCCCCTGGGGGGCAACATCTCCATGGTGGTGACCTGGTGAGGATGGCACTGGGCCACATTCTCATGCTCAGGCACAGATGCCACCTCAGAACAGGGTACTGCCAATCTGTTCCCCTGCCCCACACCCTGCAGTCCACAGGCTCCACACTCCCAACTGCTCCAAGGCCTTACACCCTGCACAGCCAACTGGGAGGAGAAGTCTAGGGGATAGGAAATCCTCTGAGCAGTCAGCGATGACCTTGCAGGCAGCAGTGTCTTGGTCCCTGTTACACTGCCGTTCACTGAGCCTGCACTATGGCAGGCACAGCACAAGGCCTTTGCCTGTTGATTTATCCTGCTTCTTTGTACATATCTGAGAGGGGGCAACAGTGAGATCCCTGTTCACTGGAGGAAGAAACTGAGTCTCTGAGCTCATTGGCTGAGCCAGCCCAGCAGGTGAACCCAGGAGCCAGAGTCCTAGCAGCTCACTGGGCTGGTAAACTCAGTACCAGTAATGAATGGAAGATACATACTTAAAAAAAAAAATGAGGAAACATTACTCGAAAGGGGGAGAAAGGACAAGACAGCTGAGCTACCCTGATAAGAGTCATGATAGGGAACTCCAGAAAAGCGGAGGACCATGGGTCCTTTGTTCCTGGTTATCTCCACTGAAGGCCAGGGCCTTAACTTGCCATCAATGGATTAGTGCCCTGGACTGTCACAGTTTGATCCCCAGCCCAAAGACACTGAGCTCCGTGCCAAGGTCTATGTGCATGCTGCCAAGGGAATTTCATTTGGTTTTCTCTTGTTCTGTCTGGACCACCTTTCTAGAATTTATATGCTGGCTGGGTGGGGACTCATCTATACAGCAAGTTACTGGTTAAGCTAGTGTAGCAGTATAGCAGCCATGGAGTGGAAATATATATATATATATATATATATATATATATATATATATATATATATATATATATATATATATATATATATAGAGAGAGAGAGAGAGAGAGAGAGAGAGAGATTTATAAGTGTATGTACTTTTAGATACTAAATAAGAATCCTTTTCTACTGGGCCACCCCTGTTTCTTTTGTATTGTTTTGAAAATGGGCTGGTGAGGTAACCAGGTTCATCAGCTTTCCCTTGTCCTCTTAATTACTCTCTAGCAAAGTTTTATCTCCTTCTGGTCAAGATTAGCCAGCAAGCCCAATAGGACTCTTATTTTCCCCACCTGAGCATCCACCCAGCTGCTGCTGAGGAAATGGGCAATGACCACTATGGCTACTTCAAGCTGAGGGGGTCATTGTTAGGGAGTAGCAGATGAAAATGTTCAGCAGAGAACGTGGGCCTGGGCAAAAGGAGTCTGCCATCTTTATTGTGGGCTCCACCTGCATGGTCACTTGGGTAGTGACAGCCTCTGGGTGAGAATAAAACAACTTTACCAAGTACCATTAAAGCTTAAAGGTTTTGTGACCAGAGCATGAGCACTAGAATAGAAAGTCAGATTGGGGAAGGAGTGGCACACGCTCATTGCTCCTCAGGGAGTAGAATAGCAGTTGTAACCGGATGGCTCTTGGATCTGTCTAGAGGGGTAGAAAGAAACTGCCAGCCAGGGCCAATGACTGGAGCCTCCTTTTATGTCTAGTCTATATTTCTATTACTTGTATACAGTATTCATTATATTTCTTTTTGCTTGTTGTCCAATACCAAATTAAAGAGAGACTCGTGTTAACTAAAAGCTACCTCTTGATATATATCAAGACCAGTTAAAAGTGTGCTCAGACATTACTGTTGGAACCGTGTACAGAGCCTCTTGGGCCCTCTGTCAGTGTTGGCTGGCAGCAAAGGTCAAGGCCTTGCTTGTCCATTGTGGCTTACCATGAAAACACTGGAAATGTTCTTTTTGAGGGACCACCTTTGATCTCACTGTATATTGATAGATTCTGTCCTTGAGGGTGCAACAATCTTCATGCTCATTATTTCCGGATGACATGATACATAGAACACCCAAAAGACCCACCAAGAGACTTGTAGATTTAATAACCAAATTCAGTAGCAGGATACAATATCAACACTCACAAATCAACAGTATTTCTATATACAAACAAGAAACCCACTTGAGAGAAAAATTAGGGAAAACATGCCTTTCACAATAACAACCCTAAAAATGAAATACTTAGGAATCAGCCTCACAAAGGAAATAAAATATTTATGCAGTGAAAATTACATGACTATGAAAAAGAGTTCAAAGAGGATTTTGGAAATTGAAACATGTTGCTTGTTCCTGGAAAGGAAGAACTAACATTGTGAAAATGGCCATACTCCCAGAATAGTTATACAGTTCACACAATCCTGACTAAGACACCTCATTTTAAATTAAAATACCTGTAGATCCATCAGGTATGTCTCCCAGATCTAGAGAAAACATTCATAAAATTCATCTGGCACTAGAAGAGACCTAGAAGAGCAAAAGCAAGCCTAGGTAACAGAGGTGTGGCAGGCGGCATCATAATCTCTGACTTGAAATCATACTGCAAAGTCACTGTGATAAAAATCAGCATGGTAGCCGGGCGTGGTGGCGCACGCCTGTAATCCCAGCACTCGGGAGGCTGAGGCAGGAGGATTGGTATGAGTTCGAGACCAGCCTGAGCTACAAAGTGAGCTTAAGGCCAGCCTGAACTGCACAGTGAGACCCTGTCTCAAAAAGACAAAAAAAAAAAAAAAAAAAAAAATCAGCATGGTGTTGACAAAAAATAGGATCAATGGGACAATTTAGAAGATGCGGATGCAACTACAAATGCACTCAGCCAACTTATCTTTGACAAAGGAACCAAACGTGTTCACTGGAAGAAAGATAGCCTGTAATAAATGGTGCTTGAAAAACTAGCTTTCCCCATGGTAATGGCATGCCCATCACCATGCACAGAAGTACAGTCAAAATGGATCAAAGATTGAAATATTCAAATTGAAGCACTGCTCTTTCCCATCATGCAAGATGGCAGGTGAAAAAACCAAGAAGCCACACTAAAGAAAAGAAACCGAAAGCCTAGAGGGTACTTGTAAAAAAGGTAAGGTAAAGGCAAAAAGGGCCAAGAAGGGGCAGCCCCACTGCAGCCAAAATCCTTTACTGGTTAGAGGAATTGGTAGATACTCCCTATCTGCTATGTATTCCAGAAAGGCTTTGTACAAGAGAAAGTACACAGCTGCTAAATCCAAGGTTGAGAAGAAAAAGAAGGAGAAAGTTCTTGCTAGGATCACAAAACCAGGCAATGGGGACAAGAATGGAGGTACACAGGTAGTTAAGCTTCAAAAAATGTCTAGATACTACCCTACTGAAGATGACCTGAAAGCTCTTGAAGTAAGAAATCCTTCAGTCAGCAGGTGAGGAAACTTTGAGCTAGCATCACTCCCCCCAGTAGCATCTTGATCATCCTCACCAAGCATCACAAAGGGAAGAGAGTGGTCTTCCTGAAGCAGCTGGCCAGTGGCTTGCTACTTGTGACTGGGCCTCTTAGCCTTAATCATGTTGCTCTATGTAGAACACACCAGAAATTTATCTGTGCCACCTCTACAAAAGTTGGTATCAGCAAAGTGAAAATCCCCAAACATTTCACTAATGCTTACTTCAAGAAGAAGTTGCAGAGACCCAGACACCAGGATGGTGAGATCTCCAACACTGAGAGAGATACCATATTTCAGAGCCATGCAGGGTGGATCAGAAATCAGTGGACTCATAGATTTCATAAAAAATCAAAGCTGTTCCTCAGCTCTGAGGCTACATGTGATTTATTTTTGCTCTGACAAATGGAATTTATTTAATACATTAGTGTTCTAAATTTCTTATTAAGAATCTAATTAAATAACTGATACACTAAAAATTTTGAAGCACTTAGTCTGTTGGAGGAAACTTATACAATCCTGATTAAAATATCATTAGTATACCTCATAGATCTCGAGAGTACATTCCTAAAATTCACCTGAAGCCAGTAGAGACCTTGAAGAGCAAAAGAAACTCTGAGGAACAAAGAAAAGGCCAGAGGCATCACAATCCCTGACTTGAAATTATACTTTGGTAGGTAGAAATCTTAAAGACATAGATATAAGTAGAGAGTTTATGAATAAAACCTAAACTGTGCAGGAAATACTTCAAAGAATCAACAATTGGGATTTCACTTTTTTGAAAAGTTTCTACACACCAAAAGAAATCATCAATAGAGGAAAAGGAAAACCCAAGAATTGGGAACAAATTATAGCTGACTGTCCCTCAAATAAAGGACTTCAATCTAGAATATATAAACAATTAAAAAACATCTGGCCTCCAAAATTCAAAGACCCAAAAATGGGCATCTGAGATGAATATACCTTTCACAAATGAAGAAATACAAATGACAAATGAATATATGAGAAAATGTTCAATATCATTAGCCATTCAAGAGATTCAAATTAAAACAATGCTGAGACTCCATCTGATCCCAGAAAGAATGGCTATCATGAAGAAGTCAACCAATAGCAAATGACGGAATGGACTTTGAAGAAAAAAAAAAAAGCCTTCTTCACTGTTGGTGGGAGAGCAGACTGACACAAGCACTGTGGTAATCAGTGTGCAGATTCCTCAAAAAAAAACTACTATTCGAAGTTCCATTCAAACCAGCTATTCCTCTGCTAGATATTTTTCCAAAAGTACTGAAAACATCATACCACAGCAATATATGTGCACCCATGTTTATAGAAGTATAATTCGTCTTAATTAAATCTTAGAAACAACCCAAATGCCCATCAACAGAAATATAAATTTAAAAAATGTGGTATTTTTACACAGTGGAGTATTACTTAACTACAAAAAAAGATAAATTTGAGGCTTTTATAGGTAAATGAATGCAACTAGAGCCTGTATTGGCAAGTGAAATAAATCAACCTGCATATGCAAACATTTTATTGTCTTGATAGTGTGAGAACCTGAAAGAGTAAATAAAATCTGAAAGGTGCAATAGATACTGTGAAAGGGAAAGAATGTGTTCAATGTGAAGGAAAAACAGGAATGAGGAAAAAGACAAATGAAAGAAGGGGAAAAGATGTATTCCTGTACTATGCATGATAATTTGGATAATTGTACTGCTGATTTTGGGTAGTCCGTTGAATAGAGCAGTTAGTGCATGAACTTTTTAAAATTTTTCTTCTATTTAATTTCTTTTCTTTTTTTACTGAGAAAAAAAGTATATATTTAGAATTAGCCAGCTGAACTCAGTTTAGATGATCCTAATTTTGTCGGCAACATCCAATGCATCATAATTAGGAGCCATCAAACATACGCCTTCTTCTCTCCATCAGGCCTGATTAGGGTATTGACCTTGGCAACATCGATGTCATACAGCCTCTTTATAGCTTGTTTGATTTGGTGCTCATTGGCTTTGACATCCACAATGAACACGAGTGTGTTATTTTTTTTTGTGTGTGTGTTTTCCTTTTTCTTTTTTTTTTTTTCCATTTATTTTTATTTTATTGAAATACAAATGTCAATCAGACAGTTTCAAAACACCATAACCATACAGAGTCGATGAAATAATACATTGCAAACTGTTTTCATAATGTTTTGGTATTGTACAAGGTGCATACATGGTATTATATTTACAGGTATTTATGTAGCTGAATTATATCACAGATTCAATAATT
>PVKA01050502.1:0-12697 GCA_004027165.1 Ctenomys sociabilis | reverse complement strand
CAGGAGCATACTGCAACTTCTCTTGCCTTTTGAATTATGCTCTTTGTTATTTCCTATATGCTACATCTGGAGGCATTAAAATATTTCAAGTTTGTATAGCTAGAAAATATTTTACTTTTAGTTTTCAAAGGTATATTTGCTAAGTATAAAATTCAAAGAGGATAGATCTTTTTTTCTTTTTCTTTCAGTCCTTTGATTAGTCTAGTTTCTTACACACTTGGTCCTTTATTTTTTTTTTCTTTCTACTGTGAAATAAGATGTTATTTAATTTTGTTCTTCCATAACTAATATTTTTATGTATATGCTTTAATTATTTTTTTCTTTACAATAAGTTTTGGACAATTTAATTTTTGAGTATCTTGGTATGATTTATTTAAATATCCTGTGCGAAAGGTTCATTTTTCTTGGAAATGTGGTATTGTAAGTTGAACTGAATTCAGATATTTTAAATCTTTGAATATTTATTGCCTACTCTTTTCTACTTTGGAATTCTAAGTATATGAATATTAAAAAAAAGAAAGGAGCAGTTAATGCTTACAATTTTTGTTTTTACTCTGATTTTTTTCCTCTCTTGAATTTCTTATAACTTCTTAGTTAATGTTTTTTTTTAAAAACAAAACTTATACATTTATATCTGGTAATCTGAAAACTAATTTGCATATAGCATCATGTAATCCACCAGCCGTTGTTAGATTCCTTACTTTGATTAGTGAAATCTTGTATCATGTACAATGCTGTTTTCTTCTATCACTATTTTGTATTCTTTAAAAATAATTATAAAAAGTACAAAAAAAAAAAAAAGAAAAATGTCCAGCGTCTAGTGTTCATATGCGGCCCACACTTGTGCTCATGCAGGGAAGATGGCTGTGACTGTATTTGTCACTCAGTGTGGAGTTCATGCATGTGAGTAAAACCTGGCCCAACACTTCTGTTTGTAAACTGAATTGTTCACAAAGAGAAATATTACTGTATATACAGTAATTACAAAGCACAACCAAAAACACCAGTTTAAAGTGCATGTATGCATGTCAAAGCATTGAGGTGGGCAGGCGCAGGCATGCAGAAGGCTACACATAAGGAATTGACTTTTTTTTGTATTATGGAAGGTGAGGAGTTAAGCAGATGCTATTTTTTTGTTACTTGATGTTATTGTATTTATTCTTACTAACTTTCTGTGGTTAATATTAAAAAATATCAAAATCATTAATCACCAGAAATTCTACTATGCAACTAATATTAGCAAGAGCTCAACAGATGGAACATTTTTTTTTTGATCTCAAAGATTTGAAAGAATTACTAAGTGCTTTATCTCCACAAAACCCTTACACAAAGCAGAACAATTCATACTTTTCAGACTTCGTTTTTACATGTGTCACAAGTAGTGAGATCAGCAGAGAACAAATCCCTAAGATCAAGGTCAGAGTGAATTTGGGATACAATAAAACCAAGGCAGACACATGGAAAATTTCTTTTCCCTTTTGTATTTCTCCTAAGGGTGTCAAGTGGAGTGGCTTGGCATGGCTCTGAGTGTCCAGGCATTTGCAGCTACTAATTTTATCTTCTATAGCACCAAAAAATATCCTTAACAAATTCCTCTTATTTCCTAACAAATTTCTTTTCCTCACTCTTAGCTCATTTTCTGGATGGGAGCCAGCTTCACTAATCTAGTAAATGGTAGGTAACTGCCTTTTCAAAAGAACAATAAGGACTGAGCTTGGTAAATCACAATCTGTCAAAGGAGGAAAAGCCTCTGCATGAGGTAGCCCAGCGCCTCTTGTTTTTCCTGTGTGGATGACATTGTTTTTTTTTTTTTTCAGAAAACAACAGAATCTTGTAGTGCTCTGGTCTGTCTTTGGACCTCATTACTGTACTAAAATCTAAGATTTTTCTTTTCTAAAGGTTTTTTTTTTTCTCGTCTTTTAAATCCCTCAAGATTCTCACAACTAAAGGAAAGGTGTAGACCTTGAATCCGTAAATATCATTATTTAGAAGGTGAGGTTCACAGAAGTATATTGGGTGGCCAGGAGGCCTAGCTGGTAAGAGACAGAGGCAGGACAAGAACCAGGCGCGCCCTGACTGTACGGAGCACCTAAGCTGTGGGATCACCACCAGTGTGGTGCCCCCGACCCCCACCCCAAGGGAAGTGGTTTGTAGGGAAGATGACAGTAGAAGAGAGCAAGCATAGGCCGAGGAAAACACCCTTGCCACACTTTGCAGAGGGGATGCCTAGACAGAGCGCTGAAACCTAATTTGTGTGTTTTTACTGGAGAACTTCCGGGAACTGGGAAGGGAAATATTCTGGGTTGAGGACACCTTTCACGTGTCTCAAATTCTACCTTTAATCATTTATTGAATTCTGATCAATAAGAAGTCTTCATATCATTTTTATCCCAAAAGGAAGCATTTTTCCCTTGTTAAAGAGCTAATAAAAAGAAACATTTGACTTTCCTCCTAAAGTACAAGGGCATGAAACACTTTTCTGCAGGAAAGCTTGAGAAGGGAAACTGTAGATTCCATCCACCCAGGGGTTAAAGCAGAGAGGGCTTATTTTATTTTTCAACAGAGTAAATATGTCAAGTACAACCATATTTGCATATGCTGTATTTTAAAATCGTGTTTAAAACTGCCTCATGTAGTTTGAATCTGGCAAGTGGAAGGCAAGGAGGTCATCCGTACAGCTGGTGCAGGTAATGGAATTCCCATCAGGCACATTTGGAAGCTCCAAAGTAATATGACAACCAGAGCGCCCCATCTGTTGGGAGCCCCTGAGACGAGCACCAGCTCTAGGACACCGTAGCACGTCGTGCATCAAGGGTAACCATTTATAGTCAGCATTTTCCATTTCATTTACCTCCCATGTCATTTTCTAGATAGAGTCACAAATATGAACCGTACAGGTCATGTGTGCTGGCCAGCATGTACGATCATGCAGGTTTACTGATGCTACATGAAGACATGTAGGGAGCATTTCTAACCCAAGATGCCTCATACAGCATACATTATTAAAGACTACTTATTAAAATCTTCGTGGCAGTTAGTTTGTGATATTCACAGTGATTGTAAACAACTACACAAATAATATTGTGGATAAAAAATGTAATTAGCCATTTTTAAAAACATGCTGGTATTTTAAACACTGGGTCATTAGAGATAGGTAATTAAATGGTTAGATTCCTTTCACTGAATTATTAAATGTAACACGTAACTGAATAGAGGTGATAGGATAGGTTAGATCATTGCTGCTTCTACTGCTAACTAATCCTTAGCATCAGTGTCAACTTCATTTTAGTAGTTTCACCTGAGCAGCTGTTCTCAATCAAGATGTCCTTTGTGAGGTGTGTCACAAGTAATTTGTTATTGGTAACAGTTATGAAAGTTTTGAAATGAATGGCTTGTTAGACATTAGCGCCAACTCTAAGTGATCTGTCTAAGGAGGTTACCCAAGGACATAGGTCTCACTGGTATTTCTGTGAGCCTCTGAAGGCTGATTATGGGCTGGAGTCTTGAGGTCCAGGGTGATAAAATCTCTCCTGCTTAGTTGCCTTGGATAAGAGATGATGGTTCATATTTTCAGGGGTCAATGTCTTTGTAATTGTGTGTTAATTAGACATCCTTTTAGACACCTTGTGTGCAGGAGGCTCCCAGAGGCACATGCCTACATGACAAGGAAGACGTGTTTCCTGGCCTACTGGGTAAGCATCTAAGACAAGTAAAGTGTAACATCATTCAACCAAAGAATAAAGCAGTGAGAAGTGGCAATGGGCTCACTGTCTAGCCCTTTCTATGATCCATTATAATACATATTCATTAAGTACTGTAAATTTACGTTAATTACAACACTCCTCTGAGGTAGATATTGCCTCTATTTTACAAATATGCCTCAGAGAGGTTAAGAACCTTGCTTAGAACACCAGTGTGAGGGCTGGCCAGATAGCTCAGTGGACTAAAGTGCTTGCTTAGGTAGAGCACAGTGGCCAGGGCTCCACTCCTGGCATGTTGTGCTGGCCTTGCCCCTGGGGCATGTTGAGATGGTGATTGAAACTGGGGGTGGTGGTGCACACCTGTAAACCCAGCACTTGGGAGGTTGAAAACAGGAGAATCATTATGAGTCCAATCTATGTAGTGGGATCCTGTAGACCCTGGAATATATATATCACAGTGTGTGAGTGGCAAAATTGGGAGAAACCCTGTCTCTGAGACACTAATGGACACAGTAGACCATAGTCCTGTCTATTAGGCTGTTCTGTTGCAAAGTAAGGGAGAAAGGTCCAAGACTCCAGGAATGTACAACTCAAGAGATGTTACACTTAAAGATTTAGTGCAGACTACAGAACTTTTCTCATTAACTATTGAAACAGCTAGGGAATATATCTTGTATAAGTAAGATCTGTGTGCAAGAGAGTGAGGATTCTAAAAGGGGCCAGGGAGATGGCTCAGTGGAATAAGCACTTTCCTGGCAAGTGCAAGGGCCTGAATTCAATCCCCAGTTCTACCAAAAAAAAAAAAAAAAATGTCAGAAAACTTTTCAAAAAAAAAAAAAGAAACACTTGCTGGGGAGATGGCTCAGTGGAATAAGTGCTTCCCTGGCAAGTGCAAGGGCCTGAGTTCAATCCCCGGTTCTGCAAAAAAAAAAAAAAAAAAAAAAAAAAAAAAAAAAAAAAAAAAAAAAAAAAAAAAAAAAAAAAAAAAAAAAAAAAAAAAAAAAAAAAAAAAAAAAAAAGAGAGTGAGGATTCTATGCCTTCTTACTCAATGTAGAAACAACATGAAAATAGTGTAAGAGTCCTAAAGATCTTCCTTTGTATTGGTCAAAGGATGGGTGATGTTTCCTAATAAAATGAGTAGAGACTAAGCTTAATTCTTTAGAGATGACTTGATTCTTGGCTTCTTTTCCATTCTGTTTTTTGTAGTACTGGAGATTGAAACTAGGGCCTTCTCTCTGAGATACATTTATCTTGTGATCCTTCTGCTTCAGCCTCTCAGAGGACTGGAAGTAAAATTGTACACTCCCATTCTTGGCTTTCTTTTCCATATTTTGGTGTCCCTGAAGAGTCAGGCTTGCACTCTAGTTGGTCTGAATCCAGCATCTGTGAACTTTAACCCAGATTACATTACTAAGGACCTGTAAGAAAAAGCCATTGGGGACTAGGAAGATGGCTCAGAGGAATAAGCACTTCCCTGGAAAAAGCAAGGGCCTGAGTTCAACCCCTGGTTCTGAAAACAAACAAACAAACAAAAAAAAAAACCAAACAGCCATCAAGGGACTGAAAGGACCAGGACCCGGGAGCCAAAGAGGACAGAGGGAATGATAGTCATAACTCAACCAAACGTTGGCTTATCTGTCATGCATTCAGACTTCCAAAAGCCTAAATTAGGCTCCTAATATAGTGGACATTTTGGGTAAATAAGAGACAAATCATGAGCTTGACCTTTCAAGATCAAGTTGAAAGGGTTTGTGTGTGAAATATTTATGTGTGGAAAGAACTGAAGCAGCAGACCACAGGTTCATCTTTCCTTTCCTTATGACAGTGTACTTGCACATAACCTAGGTCCATAGACAATGACAGCTGAGGTGAAGTGGAGCCAAAGTGAGTATGAGCCCAGAAAGGTTATTGGCCCTTGCCAGGAGGGGATGATGAAGGCGATGGGGAGAAGAGAAGGACCTAGAGGGGGCAGAGTTCACAGAGTGTCACACAAGATCCCTGGTTTCTTCTCGCTGTCTTCTGCAGGATGCTCTATGTGCAACTCTGCCAGCCCGAGGAGTCCCAGAAGAGTGCCCCTTGAAGGGCGATTCTGCAGTATGAAGCTGGTGTTGCTTCTTTCAGCTCCCATAAAGACTTAGGACTGCAGATATGCAACAGCACAGCTGCTTGCGGGAGGACTGTGGCGTGGTGCAGCTGACAGAAGCAGGGAGAGGGGCTGTCTGGCTCCTAACATGTGATGCTTTCCTATGGGCCTGGAGCCCACCTGCAGCAGACAGCGGGGCAGTGGCTGGCATATTGTCCTGCACTTTCTACCAGTTGTGGAGCAGGAGGGAAAGGGAGAAGGAAGCTGAGAAAGAGACTCTAATCACATTGACCTAAATAGTAAGTCCTAAGCTAGATTTAAAAATAATACTGGGGCCAGGGAGATTGCTCAGTTGAATAAGCGCTTTCCTAGAAAGCACAAGGCCCTGAGTTCAATCCCGTGTTCAGGAAAAAAAAAAAATACTGGACTGTGCCAAGTGTGGTGAACTGGATAAGATTTGCTTACCCTATTGTCAAGCAGGAGCAGAAGCTTGTCATTCATGTAAACTCAATTATAGAGATAAAAGGAGTCTCATGTTTTCACATAGCCAATTTGTGATCGTGCAAGTCTTAGCTTTGCACTAGAAATATGCTGCATGTGTAGTGAGGTCATTATTAAAAATCATATTTTGTTTGAAAGCACATGCCTTTTTAAATTCCAAAAGCTTCTTTAAAAGTCCCAGTAGGGGAGGGCTGGGCTGATAGCTCAGCAGACTAAAGCACCTGTTTATGAAGAACACAGCAGCTGGGGTGCCTTCTCTGGTGTGCTGTGCTGGCAGTTGAGACTGGGCATGGTGGCATGGCCCTGTAATCCCAGTACTTGGGAGGCTGAAAACAGGAGAATCACTATGAGTCTGATCTGTGTAGTGAGACGCTGTAGACCCTGTCCTAAATACAGAAAAAAAAAAAAAAAAATCCCAGTAGGGGAGGGCTAAGTTGAGAGCTGAGTTGTAAGAGAGCGCACCATGGGAATGAAGCAAGTCCACCCACTTCCAGCAAGGAGGAAGCAGTCAGGGAGGGAAAGAGAAAGGGGAGAGACCTGGTGTGAAGGCCTCGCACTACCTTTGCCTTTGGTGACTGAAAGTTTCAGTGGCAACGGGTAGTGGTAGGAAGAGTCAGAGAACTTCATGAAAATCCTGGGGAGGACTCTTTCACCATTCTTGGGAAAACTGGACTCTCGAAGGAGATGAGATCAGTCCTAGAAAATAAAGGAGGCTGTTATTGCTTTTGTGCCTCGGGGTCATAGCGTGGTAGATACATTTCTGCCTGGAGGCACTGGGCGGCCCTCCCTGGGGGAGCCTGACGCCTCCCCAGTGAGCTCGGGCTGGCTGTGTGGCTTGGTTTGGCAGGAGATGTGTGGACAAAAATGGAGGGTGTCTTTTCTAGGCAGGAGCATTGAGAAATTTAAATTGGTCTGCTTATGCTTTGGTTTGTATCTTTACCTCTTCCAGCTACCAAAGTATGTGCTGAGACGCTGCTGATACCAGCGTTGGCTCTGCTTTTTTAAAAGATAAACCCTTGGATCACCACTGTGTTTTATTTGTCAGCCAAAACCCAGGAGATATCAGAGAAAAAGATGAAATCTAACAAGAGAGCTAATTCCACTATTTTGCAGAATAGTGACTCATAAATGTGCTGCTCCCTTTAATTGGCAATTAAATTATCAGTGACAATGACAATGAGGAAAAAAGAATATACCCGTCTAAGTCACTACTGAAAAAGGCATTTGGAGAAAGAAGTAACAGTTTATGCAAGAAAATTAAAAGTAAGCAATAAAAAGAACATTGTAATGGTTGATACATTGTGTCAGTTTGAGAAATGAGAAGGTTAGAAGTTTAAGTGAAACTAAGTGACTCACAAGGGGTCAGGGTCCTCACTTTTCTCTTTTTTTTTTTAAATTTAGGACAGGGTGTACAGGGTGTACAGGGCCTCACCGCACAGATCAGACTCATAGCGATCCTCCTGCTCACAGCTTCCCAAGTGCTAACAGTCTCTCTCTCTCTCTCTCTCTCTCTCTCTCTCTCTCTCTCTCTCTCTCGCTGGAGCAGCATGTGGTGCCAGGATTGAACCACGGTCCCGGGGCTTTGCCTAAGCTTGCCTAAGCAGGCGCTTTAGACTGCTGAGCCATCTCATCGGCCTCCCCTTTTTCTCTTGTTGCTTTTGCTCTCTTCAGCCACCTCGGACTGCTGCTTCTCACCAAGACTCCCTGCCTCGGAGCCAGCTGACTGCAGACCGAAACCTCCACACTCTTTGAGCTAAATAAACCTTTTCCTTTTAAACTTTGGGAGCCTGGTACTTCTTTCCAGCAATGAGAAAAAAATACCTAAGACAAGCATTGAAGTAAAGAATACAAGATAATAGAAACAAGATCAAGATGACACTTGACTTAAATGTAGAGCCTTCCTCTACATAATTTAGGACTAGAATGACTTTATGTACACATAAGAATACAGGCAAAGCCTAAGGGAAAATACAGGACACAATGAAACCCTTTGAAAATAGGTCACAAAACACTAAGCAAATCAAGAATAAAGACACTGGACAACGCTATGGCAAGAACAAAATGTTAAACCCTAAAAATCAGCCAAAGATTAGCAATTATCTAAAATAAAAACAGAAAAGAACATGAATGATACAATTTGCAAAAGAAGCACACATGGCTAGTAGCTATACTTTAAAGTATGAAATCCAAGAGCATTTTTTAAAAATAATTAAGCTTATCAGTACAGTTTAGGTATACATAATGATCACATTCATCATGGAGCATTTGAACCTATCCATGCTATGACTTTATTCTTCTATTTCCATTCCCCTACCCTTCCTTCAGCCCCTTTTCCCTTATTTACAAAAGCTTTGTTTCTAGTTTCTCTCATTTTTTCTTTTCCCTTCCTTCCTTTCTCCATCCCCCCAGTTTCCATTTGCATTTGAACATTTTCCTCCTATTTAACAACATCAATTGTACATTTGGTCCTTATTTACCCTTTTAGTTTGTCACACCAGAGAAACAATGTGATATTTACACCTGTGTGTCCAATTTATTTCACTTAAGAGTATGGTCTTTTTAAAAAAAATATTTATTTATTTTATACAGGGTCTCACTATATAGCGTGGACTCATAGTAATCCATGTCTCAGCCTCTCCAGTGCTAGGATTACAAGAATGTGCCGTCATGCCTGGTTTTGATGGATGGTACAGTGTGTTCCAGGACTGGCATGGCATATGGTACTGGGGATTGAACCTAGGTCCTTGTGCTTGCCAGGCAGGCACTTAGACCACTGAGCTGTCTCCCCAGACCGTAAGAGTATGGCCTTAAGTTGCATCCATTTAGCTAGAAATGGTCTTAGCCTTCTTTATGGTAGATACTCTATTATATAAAACAACCCCACATCTTTGTATCCCTTATTCAGTTGATGGGCATTTGAGCTGTTTCTGAGATAATTATAAATGGTGCCACTGTAAACATAGGTGTGAATATATCTCCGTGGTATGATGTTTTTAGCTCTTTTGGATAAATACTGGGGCCTGCCCATTAGCTCAGTTGTTGAAGTGACTGCTTAAACAAAGCAATCAGAATGCTGTGGTTTGATCCCCAGATCTACAAGCCTTACCAGACCTGCCCTGAAGGCATCCCGAGCCAACCAAAAAACCAAAAACACAAAAGCACTACTGGAAAAATATCAAGAAGAGGAATAGTTGGATCAAACTGAACCTTTAGTTCCAGTTTTTTTGAGACATATACACACAGATTTCCACCATGGTTGTACCCGGCTATACTCGGGCCAACAGTGGGGAAGGGTTCCTTTCTTTCTGTAGCCATCCCCCCAGCATTTGTTATTGGTGATACCTAGATAATAGCCATTTCTAGGGTGAGATGGAATTTCAGTGTTGTTTTAATTTGTGTCTCTCAAAAGACCAGTGATGTCAAACAGCTTTCATATATTTGTTCATTGTTTTTATTTCTTCATTGAGAAGTGTCTCTTTCAGTTGCGCAGTTTTGGATTGAGTCTGTAAATTTGGGGGACTCATTTGACCCAGAGCCCAGGCCGGGAGTGTGAGTGAGACAACCTGGGGCCTGCTGGATCCTCATTTGGCTCAGAGCCCAGGCCCAGAGTGGAACCTGCAGCAGAAGTCCCTCCAAAGAGGCTAGAAGCAAGACCCACCCAGCTGATTCAGGATCAGAACATCTTGCCTGAGTGGCACAGAGGGTTCAGCTCCGAAGGCTGCAACAGGAAGAAGTGGAGCACAGCAACCAGACACAAACCACACCCACTTGGCCGAGTTTGAACTTGCTACATCTGAACCTGGTTTTAAGGTAATAACTCTATCTATTCTCAATACCAAAGGTCAGAAGACAGTGCTGCAGCAAATGACAAAGAGAAGGAACAAAAGGCAGTCTTAGGCCCAAGCCCACCCAGAACAAATGCAGAAGACACTAGCATAGAAGACATTGAAAATCACACACCTGAAATCTCTGAAATAATACCATGTGAAGTAAAGAAACAACTACAGAAAGGTATAGAAGAAATCAGGTCAGAAATAATTTCTCAAGTAAAAAAAGAAATTATAACGATAATGAAAGAAGTATGAAGTGCTTCTAAAGAAGACACTGATAAAAATAGAGCAGAATATAAAAATGATGGAATCCTTGAATAAACAATATAAGAAAGAAATAGAATGCATGAAGCAGATCCAAAGCAATATACAGGAATTTTAAATTTCAATCACAAGCTGGCAAAACCATTTGAACGAAAGTGAGAATAGACTTTCAGACCTTAAAGACACCATTGCAACTAGTGAAAAAGTAAGAAAAGATCTCTTAAAAACAACTAGGATTCAGGAAAAAATAATTCAACACCTGCAAGACAATGCAAAGATGAACAATGTGAGACTAATAGGCATCAATGAAGGAGTCAATACAAGGAGTCAATACAAATGATATAAAAAGAATATGGGGATTTCAGAAAATGGAAAGATATTCCCTGCTCCTGGATAGGAAGAACCAACATCGTGGAGATGGCCATACTCCCAAAATTGCTGTACAGCTTTAATGCAATCCCTATCAAACTGCCACCAACATACCTCCCAGACAGAGAGATTGTTCCTAAAATTTATTTGGAACCACAAATGACCTAGAATAGTAAAGGCAATCTTGGCCAATAAAGACAAGGCAGAAGGCATCACAATTCCTGACTTAAAATCATACTACAAAACCACTGTGATAAAATCAACATAGTATTGGTAATAAAATAGGCCTGAGGATCAATAGAATAGATTAGAAGACGCAGAGGCATCTACGATCACACTCAGCCATCTGATCTTCGACAAAGGGGCCAAACAAGCTCGCTGGAAGAAATGGTGCTGGAAAACCTGGCTTTTTACATGCTGAAAACTAAAACTTGACCCAGCTCTATCACCATGCACTAAACTAAAGTCAAAATGGATTAAAGATCCAAACATTAAAACAGAAACACTCAATCTCCTGGAAGAGAAAGTAGGAGGAACTCTTGAAGACATAGGGGTAGGTAAAGGGTTCATGAACAAACATATATTTGCACGGGAAACACTCAAAAGAATAAACAATTGGGATCAACTCTTCTTGAGGAATTTCTGCACATCAAAAGAAACTGTCAGCAAAGTGAAAAGACAACCCACAAATTTTGAAAAAACCCTAACTAACAAGCAATCACACATAGGTCTGCTGTCTAGAATATATAAAGAACTAGGATATAAGAGGGCCCTTAAATTTAAAGACCCAATTCAGAAATGGGCATCTGAGATGAATACACACTTCTCAGAGGATGAAATTAATGAAGCGAATAAATATATGAAAAAATGCTTCACATTGCTAGCCATTCGTGAAATGCAAACAAAAGCAACACTGAGATACCATCTCACTCCAGAAAGAATGGTTATCATAAGGAAATCAACCAACAACAAATGTTGGAGAGGTTGTGGGGAAAAAGGAACACTTCTCCATTGCTGGTGGGAATGCAGACTGGTACAACCATTGTGGAGATCAGTGTGGACACTTCTCCAAAGAGTAAGACTGGAAATCCCATTCAAGCCAGCTATCCCCCTACTAGGAATTTTCCTAGAGGAACTGAAAACATTATATCATAGTGAGATATGTGTACCTATGTTTATAGCAGCACAATTTGTGATAGCAAAATCTTGGAAACAAACAAGATGTCTGTCACATGAGGAGTGGTTGAAAAAGATGTGGTATTTCTATACAATGGAGTAATATTCAGCTATAAAGAATGATAAACTTGAAGCATTTATATTGAAGTGGATGACACTTGAACATATACTCATAAGTGAAATAAACCAGACATACATGTGCAAATATCGTATAGTCTCCCTAGTATAAGAAGTCAAAAGAAGAAATACAAATAGAAATGTACAACAACTAAAGACAATTGAGTCAGATAGTTAGGGAAAACTGAATGGCATATGCTGCAGGGTAATAAGCAGCTTTACTTCTGGATGGTTAACAACCTAAGTTCACAGATTGAAATTGGAGAAATAGAAGAGCCTCAAGGCCAGCCAACATTTTGGCCCTAGCCTTTCAAGGTTAGTGAAAACTTAGGGCATAGGAGAACCTGTACTGTAACATCATGAAAGTCAGTTGTGCCCCAAATTTTCTGATCAAGGAGATTATGGGGACACAGAGGAAAGATATTGATGATCTATAGTTTGCCTGGGGAGAGTCACATGGAGAGAAAACTTTCTCTCAGGCTCTCATAGAGAGCAAACTGGTCAAGCATTGGCCATGACTCATCCACTTGGATGACACAGACAAATGATCTACAGAGTAAGGTACAGGATTACAAGATAAACCCTGAGGGGACTTCACTGACCTCATCAAAAACAAAAGCTACATCTTTTGGTATATAGGTCTTGATCTATCTTG
>PVKA01050501.1:0-12693 GCA_004027165.1 Ctenomys sociabilis | reverse complement strand
CTTTGATATAATTCAGCTATAAAAAAACCTGTAAATATAATTTCATGTATGCACCTTGTACAGTACCAAAACGTTATGAAAACAGTTTGCAATGTATTAATTCATCGACTCTGTATGGTTAAGGTGTCTTGAAACTGTCTGATTGACATTTGTATTTTAATAAAATAAAAATAAATGGAAAAAAAAAAGATAAAAAAAATACATCTTTATTATTAATGAAAATTCATTAAATTGTCTCCAGGATCAGTAGTTTCTTATCCCTCTACTGAATGGCATCACTGCCTTGTCAGGTCACGCTTGCACTTATCCTTTTGCTTTAGGGGAAGAAAGAACCACAAATATAGTCTTTGAGGTTAAATACATAGTTAAGGCATGTCTAAGTTTTGGTCTGTCAACTTCTGTCACATTCAAAACAGTGATATGTAAATTTATTTGTTTACTTATTATTTGTTTATTTATTTATTTATTTTATTGAACTACAAATGTCAATCAGACAGTTTCAAGACACCTTAACAATACAGATTCGATAAATTAATACATTGCAAACTGTTTTCATAATGTTTTGGTATTGTACAAGGTGCATACATGATATTATATTTACAGATATTATTTTAGCATATATCTCTTATCAAAGAATTAAGAGTGTAGCTGCTTACTTATCTTATTTTTTATACCTGAATTATATCAAAAATTCAATAATTATTTTCCTAGTGAATGACCATAGTACTAGAAGCCGACATAATATCCTGTCCAACCACCATTAGTGCAGATCTTGCCTCTCATAGAATTATGTAGAAGCATAGCGTTATCTATCCCAACTGTACTGTCTATACACACACATCATTTTTTTTTCTTTCTACACCCTTTCCTTTGTCTACAACGGTCAAAAGTGTGCACTCCATTGTCATTCAACTAACTTAGGTGCTTGAACTCAACACCACAATCCAACACAGTGCAGCATTCTACAACAATAGTGAATTATTCAAAGAAGTTGTCGACCATAGCCATTTACAGCTCAGTTTAATATTATGGCCCCACGATGTATACTTAATTTTTATACTTTTCTGCCAGAGATATGTAAATTTAGTACCTTACAAATATTCTAGGCTGGATAAATGAATGTGTACATCATATAAATCAAGTGGCTCATAATATTATTAAAATTTAAAAATATTTTTTGTCATCACTTTCCATATTTTGTTAAAAAATCTCACAAGAATTGCCAAATTATTTTATTCAGCGTTTCCTTAAAATCAGTTTGCTTTATGAAGCTTACAGTCATATTTCTACATTTATGAAGTTAGAATTGTTCCATCTTCTAGTGATTTTTGTGCTTACAATTAACTAATTATTATATCCAAAATATTACTACATATTACAGTTCATTTGTTGGCATTGTTTTGCTACTTTCACATCTTTTATATCCTTTGTTTCTAGGTATGTCATTTAAAAATATTGTTCAGCCCCTTTCTTCAACACGGGTAGAGAATTTCTGGCATTTTAAAAAAATATATATTTAGTTCAGGATCTGCAGGGTCTCATTGTGTAGATCAGACTGGTAGTAATTCTCCTGTTTTTATCCTCCCAAGAGCTGGGATTACAGGCACGAGCCATCAGGCCCAGTCTCAATCACACTCTCAGCGCATCCCAGGGGTGAGGACTGCACAGCATACAGGGCATCGAACCCTGGTTGCTGAGCGCTGCCTAAGCAGGTATTTTAATCTGATGAGGTATCTAACTGACCTTAAAATTTCTGGCATTAATTAGAGCTCAAAAATGTATACTTACTGTGAAAACTAGGACTGAATTTGTTTATAACACAATATTGCATATTTTAATTATGATTTAATTCTTTTTTGTATGTACTCTGGTACTAATCAAAAGGTTTAATTCTTCCTGCTATCATACTTTGTCAAAATAGCTTTTCAGGTATGTATAGTACTTCCAGTATTCCATTTTAAAAAACTTTCCCTTTAATAAGATCTGTAGACAGTCGGTGTCTCATCCCTAACAATAAAAACCCTCAAATTCCATTAAGCTGCTTACCATCTTATCTTATATTCTTCACAAAAACTTAATTTCATGCTTGATAACCAATGACTAATTATGTATTGTTTTAGATATTGTCTGAGTTACTCTTCTCTCATTGCTGGGACAAATACCCTGCAATCAAAATAAAGGAAGGAAAGGGTTATAGGCTCCAGTCAGTGGAAGTTTCAGTCCTTACTCGGCTGGCTCTAAAGCAGGGTGGCACATGGCAGAAAGCAACCAGTCACAGCAACAGCAAAAAGCAGAGAGCCAAAGCGCAGGAGCAGCGGCAGCAATGGCCACAGAGAGCAAGTCTCTCCCTTAAGTTGCATTCAGCCCATCCGACCCAGGCTGTGTGTAGTACTCATACTTGTAATCCCATCAGCACCCACACCCATAATCCCACTGGATCGTGAGTTAATCACAAACTGCAGAAGTCCACCCCATGACTGCATGAGGCTTTGGGGGGGGGGCAACTAGACACAAACTATACAGATATCATGAAATGAAATAATTCGTTCTTATTTATCTTTCTGTTTTCTTATTGAATTGATATTTCTACTTTCTGGACATTTTCTATGATGAATAATGCCCTTCGGTAATT
Organism: Ctenomys sociabilis; assembly: GCA_004027165.1. NCBI lineage: Eukaryota > Metazoa > Chordata > Mammalia > Rodentia > Ctenomyidae > Ctenomys > Ctenomys sociabilis. The sequence goes on along the minus strand of PVKA01050501.1, from coordinate 10,061 downwards.
CTCTTGGAGCAATTTTGTGAGTATTATATTCTTTCAGTCTTGGTCAGCAGTATTTAAATGTTGCCTTTGTTTTGGAATGGTGTTGTGCTATGAAATATAAGTAGTTGTCAGTCATTTTCATTCATAATGTTGAAGTTATCTCACTGTATTTGGGCATTTCTGATGGCTCATGAGAATTTCTTGTCATTGTTACAAAATGAATAAATAAAGTCTTTGTGATTAATCTTTCCTATGATTTCTTTCTTTGAGCTTTGATGTTCTTTTTTCTCACTACAATTTGTATGGAAGAGACATTCTTCTTCTTTTGGGCATCATAAGTTTCTTAAATTTGATGTGTTTTCAAGTATCATTGTATTATCTTCTTGCCTATTGATTCTCTCATATATTAAGAGGAACTGTAGGATGGTTCCTATTAAATTAGATATAGAACCAGTTTGTAGATTTCTGTCACCTTATTTTTCTACCACTTAATTTTTTAAAGACAAATTATGGATGACTTAATTTAAATTGATTTTTTGTTTCATAAAACAGTGATTACTAACCACTTCCCAGGAATGCAGGAGGTCCTGTCACCAAGTAGATGTACTCTTGAGTTCCCCTCCCATATGTGTTATATGCATTATGTTCCTTTTTCTAACATTATATATGTTCTGTGTTCTTTCTGGGCATTTCAGAGGTGAGTATCATTTTCTAATCTTTCCAGTTTGTAGAGTCCACCTATATTCTTTGGCTGACAGGTGGTATTTTCAATGATCAGCCTCTCACTCTGCTATAAAAACCTAAATTTTCTGACTTTGACTTAACTGCTTCTTTGTTTTGGTGACTTTAGATTCAGAGTAATCAAAACTAATCTGTGTTATGAACAGCTATATGCCATTGTAAAAAATAAAACATCGATTCCCTAGTGTCCAACATATTTATAGTTCAACATGAGGCATTTAGGAAGTAATTAGGATTAAATGATGCCATACATTTCTAACATTTCTGTCACTGTAATGAATACCTGAGAAAATTAACTTTATAAGTGAAAATGTTTGTTCTAGCTCTAGCTTTGGAGGTTCTGGTCCACAGTTTTTGGCCCTATTGTTGGAGCCTGCAGTAAGGGTAGTTCACTACCACTAAAGCGTGTGGTAGAAAGACACTGCTCTAAGGCCAGGCAGCAATATAGTCAAATAGGAAGGGGCCAGTGACCCATGGTCCCCTTCTAGTCAGGCCCCGGCTGACACAAAGACCTCATCAGATAGACCTCTGCTGAGGTCTCCTTGACTTCTCCATAGTGCCACTCTGAGAAGCAAGCTTTGTTTTTTAAATTTTATTTTGAAAAGTATAACCAAAAGCAAGTACAAAAATAAGAAACAAAGATGAAACAGGGTGATGTAAAACAATACATATGTTACAGGTTTTCAAAACAAGAATAGCTGATTAACAATGGTTGATATACTGCACTGAAGATAGCAATGTGGACTGCCTGTCATTCTGGTCTTCTAAATACGTACTGCTTGTCATGACATACCAATTACTTCCATACTGTCTGTCAAGTAAAGGTTTTTTTAAAGGTAACAAATGAAAACAAGAGACAAGGAAAAAAATGTCACAGGACTGTCTTGCTACAATGCTGTATATGGTTAGATTTCTAAATTGCTGTGTAAAAATATGTAATTGTTTATTCCTATTTTTTAAATTGTTTTCTTCACATTCTGTAGGCACCTAAAGTTTAACATATCAATACTTGATGGAAAATACTTGCTCCATGTTATGTCAAACATAACATGCTTGATATTCAGATAGATACTGATGTTGAACTCGACTACCTATCTAGTGTACTAATAATAATAAGCTTCTCTTCTGGATGGTTAACAACTTAAGTTTGCAGACCAAAACTTAGAGAAAAAAAAGGACCACAAGGACAGCCAACATTTTGGCCCCAGCCTTTTAAGATCAGTGAACACTCAGGATGTAGGAGAACCTGTATTGTAACATTATGTAACTCAGTGGTGTCCCAAATTTTCTGATCAAGAAGATTATGCAGCCACAGTGGAAAGTGATCGATGAGATAGAGTGTGCCTAAGGTGAGTCACATGGAGAAAAAACATTCTCTCAGGTCTTCACAGAGAGTAAATTGGTCAAGCAATGGCTATGACTCATCCACAAGGCTGACACTGACAATGGATCTGCAAACTGTGGTACAGGATTATAGGAGAAATCCTGAGGGGACTTGACTGATCTTATCAGATACAAATGTTGCATTTTGTTATATAGGTCTTGCTTTATCTTGATCTTAACCATCCAGCAAAAAGTACAAAAAATGAAATATAAAAAGTAAAGCCATATTGATATGCTGAGCTCAAGTAGGGAGTGTCTAACACTATTAATTATACAAAATTCATTATTCAGACAGACTTAGAATTATGGTCTGAGAAACTTCTCCAATGTGCTAAATTGCCCAACCTACAAGCTTATTTGTATCAAACACTTAGCTCATATTTTTGTATTTATTTTGCTGTCCTTATATTTTTCTTACAATTCTTATAATATCTATTTTGCATTACTTCTATCACACTTTCTGTTCTTGGAAACTGCTATGCAAAATGAATATATTATTTTTAATATTAAATGATATTATCATATATTCCTTTTAAATTTTAAACTCATCCAAAAAGCACAGATCATGTTTTCACACTTCCTTTCTGTCTCACAAACTGGCAAAACAAAATTTTTCATATGTTCTCATGAAATAAATGCAATTGAGTGACAGGCTGATTATCACTTTTGGAAGAAGTTCACAGCAGTTATTCATATAAATGCATTTTATATACATTATGTAATCTGATCTCATAACTGACCTAGATATTTATGCAATATAAATTGCATACATTTAGTAGAATAAATTGAATATATGCACTTAAAGACATAATATTAAAATAAGTTAACTTATTCAAAAGAAAAAATAACAAATCAAGCATTTTATAAAAAATAAAAAGATAAATCAACTATTTTTACTACAATGAGTACTAATCTGTACCACTGATGTTGACTTTGTTTGAGGTACAACTGTTTATAAAACTGCTTTGGTGTATTTTAGAAAGCAAATGATCACAAGGGTATTACTAGACTGAGCAGAGGTAGAATTACTTTTAAGACCTTGAATTAGGTAGCTTTGATATCCAAAATGTCTCAAGGTTGAGTCTATTACTATTCTCAATTTAATTCATAAATTCTCAATTTAATTTGTGTCCCAAATTGTCCTTCCTCTTCCCTGTCCGCTGGTAATATTGCTTACTTCATTCCAGGTCTAAAATGTTTGCATGCTCAATCATGTTAAAGTATAAATTGTCTCTCAATTTGAAGATCACTAAGATGGACTTTCTTTGAGAATAATTAATACCTGGAGACCCAATTTAGTTCTTTTTGTTCTAATGTTCAGCAAAAATCCTCATTTATCAATGTATGGTCCCCAGGTGTCACATTGTTATTTGAAAAGTAGGTCACAAGAAGAAAAGTATTGGCTTTTAAGATCTAGTATTCCAATATGCTATTTCAGTGAAATTATGCGTTTGCAAAGGAATCACATCTACAGGTCATAGTAGGGGCAACCACAATTACACAATGACAGAATAAATTCAGGACTTGTTTTAGGTTTTAAGTGGTAGAAAAACTATTTTGCCTGGATAATATATTAAAATGCAACCTAGAGAGTTAATTCATACATTCAGAGTAACTTTTTGATGATCCTATCCCCTGAAAAATAATACTGTAATTCATAAAACTAGGGTGCTTAGTAAGATTTTAATTTAGGAACTATATTTCTATGTTTTCAGGCCAAACGGAACTGTCCTGAAAGATGAGTTAACTAATACTGCTAAATACGAGTGTATTACAACCAGGAATAACTTTGATATAAGAAATCTTAAGTTACATAAAATATATATTAATAATCATGGGTGAACAAAGGGAGAGAGGAAGGGAGAGGAGCAAGAAAGAAGGGAGTTAAAAACCAAATTCTTATTGTAACCTCAAAATGGCAAAGAAGCATGCCACGTAAGACATACTGGATGTGGTGCGTCCTAAAGTTTCATACATTTTTAATGCTACCAATCAGTTTTCACATTTAGAGAGTCTCCTCAGGCGTGTATTAATATTGTCACCATTCACGTATTTCAATCACCTTCATCACTGATGAAGAACTGTCATTAAGTCCAGAAATTCCAGAATGTCCTTCACTGTGGTAAATTAGAAATTATTCATAGCTGACTCATGATTAAAATCACAGGTACTAATACAATTAATTTCTAATTTTCCAGAAGTTTGAAAAATAGAAACACTCCAAAGTTCTGTTTCTCATTTTGTATGACTAAAATATAATCTGTAGATAGAACTATATATATGCACAATACACATATATGTGTATACATATATGTTTTCATGAAGTGAAGACATGAAAACATACATCATGTTCATCAAATAAATGTCAATGTATGCATGTTCTGACCACTAGTGTTCAACATTTACAAGGAGTTAAGTATAAATAACATTTTTTTTTTTTTGGTGGAACCAGGGATTGAACTCAGCCCTTGTGTTTGCCAGTCAGGCACTTATTCTACTGAGCTATTTCTCCTGCCCCATAAATAACAGTTTTTAGAAAGTACTCAGAAAAATTTTAATACATTATAAATCAATTATTCTTATGTATTTAATAAAAAAGAAAGGTATTATTACTCAGATACATTGAGTTTGGGGGTGGATGTGTCTTCATTTTTTGATAATATGGGATGGGAAATAGTTAAACATTTTATAAAATAAAAATTTGTAAGTAAAATAATCTCATTTTATGTTATGATTTGATTTAATATTTTATTAAAACATTTGCTGCATCTTGTCATGGTAGACAATCCGAACTCTCAGGGGGCTAAGGCAAGAGGAAACAAGTTTGAGGTCAATGTGGGCTACACAGTGAGCTCAAGAGGGACTCTGTCTCAGAAACAATGAAACAAAGAAAATAAACATTCACCCAATGTTGTGACTTCATACATAATGTCTGCTAGTTTTCTACAATCTATCTCAATTTCATTTAAAAATAATATCAATCTATACTGTTTTCCCATTCAAAAGACTAATAAGTGACATACTTTATGACTAAAAAGATAACTGTTAGGTTAGAAGACATTAAATATCATTTTTATATCCATAATTTTCAGGAATGCTGCCTTTTCCTTGCATTTACCAGGCACTCCCTCAAAAGTAAGCTGTATAGAAGCTATAGAAATTGTGAGAATTTCTATGAAAATTGTCAACTATCTTTACATCCACACAATGTAGAGTATCTTATAATATCTGAACCTCAACAAAGTTCAAACTACTCTGTTTTTGGGCAATGAATTATGTAAAAGACACCAAATTTTTAAACCATAATTGTGGACTTATAGAGATGTGGATTGTAACTAAACAACATTTTCTCTAAAATATACACACACAAAAAAATAATAAAATGTACACAAAATATCCAACACCTACAACTGAAAAGGAAAATGTTTTATTTTGGCTCACAGTCTATAGAGTTCGGACTGCAGATGGCTGACTCCAAGGCAGGGTGACATCACAGAAGGTCCGAGGAAAGCAATCATGGTCAGGTGCGACAGACAGTATGCAAAAGGAGAAGAAAAGAAACTGGACATGTAGGTCAATCCTTCCAAGCCACATTTTTGGTGCCCTGTCTAGATCAGACCTCACCTTCCAACATCAAGCCAGCTCTACCCCTCCTTCAGTAATCCTTCCAAAGGAGGATGAGCACAAAAGGCTCTGAGGGGCATCTAGACAGGAACCATAACAAGGATGCACAAGAGACTGAGAGGCCCTTGGCTGATTTCTGTGCATCTCCAGGTGTGTTGGCCTATATACTATGTTAAATACCATTTAAATGAAAATATTTCATCTTCTTGAACAGAAACTAAATTAAAGCCCTTATTGCACTCAAAGTGAATAAAATAATTACATAAGCCTTTATTTACAAATATTGTATACCTAAGTTTTGCTCAGGAATTAAAATTATAACAAAGGATTAGTACTGAAAATTTTATTTCACAACAACTCCTATGAAGGGAGTAATGGGAAGGTGGTAGAAACAGCAGAGAAGAGAAGGGAGATGGTTTCTTAGAAGTTACGGTCTGAAACAGTAAGAATGAAATACTAAACTGAGGTTCTTGTTGATTGGTTAGAAAATATACAACTTAATATAACAATTGTGATAATTTGTATTATAAAAATGGCAATGACAAGAACCATTTTGTTTTTTTAGATGATTATAATAAGTGAATATTCTGTAAATAACTAAAACCAAAGTGATTTAATAAATTATGCCATTCTACCAATACATCCTGAGCACTACTTATGCCTGCGTTTTTGCAGATAGTAATTATTTGCATTTTTCTTTAAAGCAATTTAAAATAAACCTTCCAACTGTGTGGAGTGGAGAGGGAAGTCTCACATTAGGAAGTCCAAGACTATTTGATTCTCAGGACCCAAGTCTTTGAGAAAAGACATTGGCACCTCGATTTATTGTGACATAAAACATGTCAACGATCTTGGTATAGAATGCTTTAATATTGTGCCCATCTACAGATAACAGTTAATGTTTTACTGATCTATAATCTCTCAGTGATTTCTGCCACCTTTCATGAACTCCTAGGAGGCAGTAACTCGTAATAATGCTTCTAGAGTAAGAAACATTTTCAGAAGTTCAGATTTGCACTTCATTGACAGTTTCCCTACAGAGATAAGAGGATCAGAGTTAGTTCCTTTATGAGAGATGTAAGTTAAAGGGAAAAAAGGCCAACTTTAAAGCCTCTGCTACATGAAACAGAATAGTCAGATATTTTATAAAATATATATCTTAATATGTCAGCCAATATATGTTTTCAACAGAAGAAAAAAGGCGTAAATTTCTCAAACAAAAAAAGGTATTCATGCATGTGAACATAAAGGTTAAATGTGGGCTTATTTTAATTCTACTGAAATATTTAAACTAGTTCTATCCTAGTGCTTCTTTTTTCCACAGCCCTCTGACAAACAGACTTTACACAAAAAGTAAGACTTTTACAAGGTGATGAACCATTATCAATTCATGAGATATGAATATGCAGTGAAATTTACAACTAAAGGATATTAATAACTTGCAATTTTGCAATTATTTATTATGTTTCTTGAGCACAGCAGGTAACAGTGCTTTGAACATTCTGAGTTTGTCACATATCAGATAACTTCCAAACCAAAGTGAAAACTTGCAGATACGGAGTATAAAAATCAGACATACTCTTGTCTTCTTCCTTCCTAAAGTCTTCTCATTCCTGAAGTCTTCAGATGCCCAGTTGTAACAACTACATATTTTAATTCAGTTTTACACTTTATGATGATTGAATTAATATTTTAAAGTAATAATCTGGAGTGCTATAAGATATGTTTGAAGAATATATAATTATTTTGTTTTCAGAAGTATATGAAATCAGATTTATGATTTTAACAACAGTAGACTCTACTCTCCATTCAGCCCTCAGACTGAAAGTGGGCGTTAGATGATGGAATATACTACATCGTGTGTTTTTCTCCAGGGACTCTTTCCAGACTAGAGAAGAAATTGTAGGAGAGATCCTATGAATGGCAGAAAGTATAAATTTTGAAAACTTTGAGTAGAATAAATATTCAGGACTGGGGAGAAAGCCCGGCTGTCTGAACACCTGCTTGGCAAACACAAGGTCCCTGGTTTGCTCCTCAGTGCTGCATGTCGTACTGTCCCCCTTCTGTACTGACCAGTGAAACCAGGCGTGGTGACCCATGCCTGTAATTCCAGCACGGAGGAGGCTAAGGCAGGAGATCAGGACAAGCCCAACTACTCAGTGAGACCTTATACCAAAGAAATAAATAAATGAAAAGGTTAAATAAATATTCAACTTTATAATTCATATTTTTTGATTAAGTAAATTCTTTTTTATTTTATATTGTTTAAAACCAATAATATTAAAATGTTTGCATAAAAAGTTATGCTAATGTTAAAGCCTGAAAATACCACAGAGTTGTATGTCCAGTTGCAAACCTGGCAAATCATATCTAAATAATCCCACATCCTAGCCTATATCCTCATGTCAGTTCTTCTACAGCTCCCTTACTAACTTCCTGTCACCACACCATACACAACATAGAAAAATTATTTCATGCATGCTTTTAGTATTTTCAAGCTGATTTTTCTCCCTGGAATCTTGTTATTGTAGACTGTGTGGAATTTTTTCCTTACACTTAAGTCTTTCTCTAGTGCTTTTTCTCTGCAAAGACTTCCTTGTTCTATAGCTTGGTAAGACGTGTTTCACCAGAAAGATTGGAAAAATGGAGAAATACACAAACACACACATACATGCATGATGGACAGAGACAGAGAGTAACAGAGAGACAGAGATAGAAATAGAGGTTCACTTGATGATGAAGGCTGAAATGACCCATGACAGAGGCCAGGAAAGCGAGTGAAGAGACTTCAACCAAAGCCCTCAAGATGAGGAGGAAGCTGGTATCACTCATTCTAGCAGTTACTTTATAGTGTGTACATATGTGTGTTGGGGGGAGGTCATTGTGTGTGCCTGTCAATCCCTAACAAATTAGAATGATTTCTTTTCATCAATGTGTCTTCTACAATAATCACTGCACCTCTCTTGTAACATGATCCTGAATTAAAATTTATTGAGTCAATAAGTATTAAGTTATATGCAATCTATAGAAACTTGTATACTTTAGAAATAAGCTAGACCCACATTTCTTTTAAGAAAGCCTTTTGTTCACTTCCTTTAATGTAAAATTGCTGACGCAGAACAGTGGTGATCTTTTCTATGGGAAAAAAGTAAAACTTTTGGCTCAAGTCTTTATTTGTGAAAGATATATTAAGTGTTCAGTTCTCAAATTTTCTGTTTTATTTAGACAAGATATACAATGCTGAGTAAATTATGTATTTAGTAGGTTTTTTCAAAAACTAAGAAAAATAGATTCTCTGAAATAACTTATTTAACTTTCCAATATTTCTCATGGGTTAGGGTTCAATGCCGAGCACTGCAGGAAATATCCAATATTTCTCTAAATTCCCTGGAATCAACTCAGGTGTTCTATCCTGTTCCCCTCTTAATAGCACATTGGATGAGCCTGAAGCTAGCTGGGGCTCTCTGTCAGCACAGAGGCTCTCCATACATACTTGCCATAGCAAACACAGCGCTCAGCTTGACTTCATTCCTTGTACTGTTGTTTGCTAGTTCTTTCCCTTCATTATTTTTTCTCTTTTCTTTTTCCTATGATTCATTCATTTGGAAGTTCCCTATCTCATTTTCCACTGCTGGTTGCAATTCTTTCATTAATACTGTTGGCCATATGCATAGCTGAGCGGTTATGTAAATATTCAATTACTAATGACTTATCAATTTCAGTCTTCTTTTACTCTTTCTCTTATATGAAGAAAATAAGAATTTTGGAAAGTACTCTTATGTTCTTCAGGAGATGAAATTGTGGAAAGTAACTGCTTTCCTCTTCCACATTTCCCCTGCTCAGATTTCATTTTGGTTGTTTAGAGCATTTAGTGGTCCATGTCTTCTTTTTTTAAGGACTAGGACAGATTATGCCTTTTCAGTCACCATAGGCTTACCACTGAGCTCATTGCTGTGTTTTCTTTTTCCTCTTTTCTGTGAGATCAATGCTTTGATTTGCTCACTCTTTCCTAAGAGTTTTTCTTAGATTTGGGTTTTTTTTTTGTTTTTTCTTTTGTCTTTTTGAGACAGGGTCTCACTATGCAGTTCAGGCTGGCCTTAAGCTCACTTTGTAGCTCAGGCTGGTCTCAAACTCACAACAATCCTCCTGCCTCAGCCTCCCGAGTGCTGGGATTACAAGCATGCGCCACCACGCCCAGTAGATTTGGTTTTGTTTATTCATTATTTCAGTACTGTTAAACTGAAAGTCTTGTGAATGCAAGGCAAATGTTCTGTCATTGAGATCCTCCATAGCCCATGAGATCTTACTAAATGTGGAGATGATATATCTTATGA
>PVKA01050500.1:0-12726 GCA_004027165.1 Ctenomys sociabilis | reverse complement strand
TTTTTTTTTTTTTTTTTTTTTTTTTTTTTTTTTTTTTTTTTTGTGGAACCAGGGATTGAACTCAAACCCTTATACTTGCCAGGGAAGCACTTATTCCACTGAGCCATCTCCCTGGTCCCCATTCTATAAATCTTATCATTTGACCCATGTACCTTCTCCTGCCTTCCCACCAAAGCCCATGGTGTTGCCAAGGCCGAAAACATGCTGTCACACTGGCTTGTCCCCTTCCACCCTCCTGCCAGGTCCACACTTCAGCTTGAAGCTTTGTTCCCTGGAAATTGCAGTCTTTCACACTTTACCGCACACCCCCTCTCACTGCCTCAGACTTTTCACTCATTAGAGAAAGGACAGGCCCAAAGGTCAATGGAACGGACAGAGCACAACACCCAGAAAGAAACCCACAAAAAAGAAGGTGGTCAGTTGGTTTAATGAAGAGAGAATAGAACTTTTCAAGAAGTGATGCCAGAGCAATTAGACATTGATATCTACAAATAAAAAAAGCTCAATGCACACCTTACACTATTGGTACAAATTAATTCAAAATGGATAAGAGATCTAAATACAAAAGCTTAAAATTCTAAAACTTCTAGAAGAAAACACAGGAGAAAAATCTCTATACCCTTCAGTAAGACAAGTTCTTTGATGTGACACCAAAAGCGCAATCAATAAAAGAAAAAACGGAAATCTGGATTTCATCAGAATTTGAAACTTTTCCTCAGTGAAAGACACAGAGCACAAAAGATAAGGAATAGGTTGAGAGAAAGTAAATGTAAATTGCATATTTGACAAAGAATTTGTGTTCTAAATATAAAAAAAAGAACTTTCAAAATATATCAAGCCAACCTAATTTTTTAAAGAGGGCAAAGATTTCAGTAGGTAATTTACCAAGAAGATATATAAATTACCAAAAAAAAAAAAAAAAAAAAAAAAAAAAAAAAAAAAAAAAAAAAAAAAAAAAAAAAAAGACAGGAAATAATTTAGTCATTAAAGAAAGCAAAGTAAAGTCCCAACAAGATATCATTACACAATTATTAGAAGGACTAAATTAAAAGCAAAAACTAACAATATCAAGTGATACCAAGGATCCAGAACAACAGAGCTTCTCATACATTACTGCTAGGAATGAAAATGGGCATAGCCACTCTATAAGAATTTGTTTCTTAGTTTTATTTTATCTTCTTATGAAGTGCATATACACTTACCATATAACCCAATATTCTCACTCTAGAACATTACCCAAGTGAAATGAAAACCTGTGTTCATACAAGATCCAATACATAAATATTTGTCATGCATTGTACATAACCATCCAAAGCTAGGAACCAACAGCCAGACCCTCTACTCAACAGGACAGGACCTGGAAACAAAAGGGGGCGACTAATCCGTGCGAGCACAACATGGGTGAGTTTCAAGTGCACTGCACTGTGGGAAGCCAGGCTGCATGGATCGTCTTTATCATATTCCAGGAGAGACAAAGCAAAGAGCCAGAGACCAGACAGTGGTGGTCAGGTCCTTGGGAACAGAGACTCCACAAAGAAGTGGAAGAAGGGAATTACTTCAGGAGGGCTGTGGTTTTTGTCATAGGTCCCAGCCCCAAGTACTTATCAGGGTCCTGGCTGAACATGGCTGAATCCCCAAAACAACAGCTTCTCTTCCCGATGACGCTTCTTCCTCCTTCCCACTGCAGCCCTGGACGCAACTTCCTCCTTTTGCTTCTTGCACGTCACTGAACCTGCGCCACAAGCCCCACCCCTAGCAGGAGTCGTCAGGCCTCACCCTCCCTGTCTCAAGTCAAAGAGTCTGCCCACCTCCCTGCCCGCGGTCCTCCCCGGGTGGTCAGAATTAACAAAGGTTCCCCTGCCTTTATTTCTGCTTTTCTGCTGTACCACTGCCGCAGCAAAACCTAACATTATGTGCTTTTGCCAAAACTCAGAAAACTGTGTCCCACAAAGAATGGATCCTATGTCCATCTAAAAAGGACAGAACTGATTAAACTCCAGACAGCCGCAAATACAAACTGCAGGACCTGCTAGTGGGCTCCCCTTCTGATGACAACATTTCAGTAGTTCCCCGCCTAGAAGAGAGGATGGATAGTTTTCAAGACCATTTCTTCCATTAGGTCCAACTCAGGGCTCAGACTGTTCAGCATTTCCCAGCTGGATTGGCCTGGATTACAGCAGCTATTTATACATCTGCCTCTGCACTACCCCGAGTTCCTCAGGGCTTTTCTAATCCTTCGCCACAGTCCTGACTACTGCTCGGTGACTTGCACGACAAATATCTGTTGAAGGGCCACCAAATAGCTGAGCAGCTTAAGCGCCTGCAAGCAGGTTCAGGGGTCAGGGGTTTGATCCCTGGGCCTGCCATGCCTGGCCCGCCCCCGGAATGCGCTGAGATGGCAATTGAGACTGGGTGTGGTGGCATGTGCCTGTAATCCCAGCTCTTAGAAGACTGTAAACAGTGAGCCGGGCATGGTGGCGCATGCCTGTAATCCCAGCACTCGGGAGGCTGAGGCAGGAGGATTGTTGTGAGTTCGAGACCAGCCTGAGCTACAAAGTGAGCTTAAGGCCAGACGGAACTGCATAGTGAGACCCTGTCTCAAAAAGACAAAAAAGAAGACTGTAAACAGGCGGATCACTGAGTCCAATCAGTAATGAGACCCTGAACACCCTGTAGACCCTTGCCTAAAATACAAAAAAAAAAAAAAAAAAAAAACTGTTGAACGGATGAACATGTACATGAATGGCCCCTGCACCCTGGAGCCAGCTCAAATCAGGCCATGCATGGTGGCATTTCCTTCGTGTGAGTCCTACACAAACTGTCATCTCCTAAGTATCCCAACAGAAGTGGCAGTGGCTCTGTGGACACACAGACATGGATATGCAGCTTTCTTCCCTTCTCTTTTGTGAAGGAAAATAAATACACACAAATTGTATTCTCCACAGGGCCTTGATCGTGCATAGGAGGAGCTTAATAAATGTTAAGTGACAAGTGAGAGAAATACCTTTTCTTCTTTAAAGTGTATGAAAAGGAAAAATTGAGCTACAAAGCAGAAGATGACATTCAAATAAAACCACTTACATAATCAAATAACTTTTATGACTAGCAAGGTTTAATTTCCTTTCTTTGCTAACATGGGGATGTGTTTCTACCAAAGAGTAAAAGGATAAATGGATGTTAAGGAGGAAAATGCAGTGCAGACAAAAGTGGATATTCAAATGTTTTCCTGTGCATTGTCATAAATAAGGCTTCTCTGCTTCTGAAAATCATGGTACATGAAAGGAAGCCAGCCATTCAGTAGAGTCAGAGCTCAGCTACAAACTGTTTTTAAGAATATCCATGTCATGGGCTGGGAAGATAGCACAGCACACTAAGCACCTGCTTAGGCAAATCCCCAGCACCACATATTCCACTGGCCCTGGCCCTGGGTGCACTGACCCAGCCCCTGAGACCGAGAGTCCCAGCACTGGGGAAGCTGAATACAGGATGACCACTGTGAGTCTGAGCTGTGTAGTGACTCCCTGTACCAAATACATAAAAAATAAAATAAAATAAGGATATCCATCTCACAAAAGAGACAAAACTAGAACACTGGGCTTCTATCTTTTAGTAAGAAAAATACATGCAAAGCATTTCAGGACCCTTGGGGAAAATTGAAGAAGTAGCTATCGATGGTATTTTTAGGATGATGTTTATAATACAGTAAGAACACTGGGGCTCCACCCAGCGTGAGGCAAGCTCGCTGCAACACCAGTCCGCCCGCTCATCCCCAGCTGCTGCCTCCGGAGCTACAATCCTGGTGCATCAGTACCAACACCAATTCTAAATGCACTCAGTTCCCTATAGTACAGGCACAGTTAGCAGTAGCCACGGGGCCAGACAAAGGTCTGTAGGCAGCAGATAGCCCTAAGGGTTTCATGCAGGAAAGCAGAGCCCCCCTGGGAGCCTGCAGATGTCTCCCCCACTGTCACAGCCAGGGACCGGCAGCGCTGTGATTCCTTCGGGACTGGCCAGCCTTGATTGCCAGCCTTCCTTGAAGGTTGAGTTTCACTTGCAAGAAAGGCACAGGGGAAGCCACTGACTTCATTCAGACTTGCAGCAAACGTTGCCCAACTCCACTGCTGCCTCAGCTAATGAAGGGAGGTTAGGCAGAAAAGGGAGGATTCTGCCCAAAGAGTAGTTAACAGCAGGGAGTTCAGACCAGCTAAGATTCGAGGTCTCTGCCACTTCCTGTGTGTCCCTGAGGGGTTCCTTCACCACAGCAGGCCTCAGTGTGCCCCTTTGCAGAATGGAGAGGCACATGTGAGAGCTCAACAAGACAATGCTGACCAGTGGCTCCTCGTGGGGCGTACAATAGCAAGCACACAATCAGTAAATGAGCATGTTGTTAACCATTCTAAAAACAAACTGGGGAAAGGGCAAAGGATATGCCTTTGACTCCTGACCTGCGTACTCCAAAGAGAAACCTGAGTGCCCACCTTTCTGGCTCCCGGTAAAAGTCCCAGCAGAAATCTCTGCACCACACTGACCCCGATCCCTCCTCATTCCTGACCCTGGTCAGACCCTCCTCTGACCGCCAGAAACAAGGCCATGCCCACTTGCAGACCCACCAGGCCAGCATGGGCCAGTTCTGCTTCCAGATTAGACCCACATTTGCACCCTGTGTGAGCAGCTCAGGCACCTGACAGCCTTGCAAGGGACCATTGCCTGGCACCGATGGTCTGAGCCCACTTGTTGATCCACAGTCCCACTCAAAAGCACAGATGAAGCTGCGCCCAGGCACATGCACTCCAGTTCTCTTCTGAGCTTTCTCATCCACCCCAGCCGCTCTCAAGGCCCCTCCAGACAGACCAAGCCCCAGATATCATGCCCCCACAAGTTCTAGAGACATTTGACCAAGCCCCAACCCACACAGGGGTCTCTTCCCAGAGCTGGAGCGTGCAGACACTTGCGGGAACACAGCGCTTAGAGCAGAGCTACGGGTCCAGAAGCAAATGCCAGCCACAGTGTCTCTGGCCAGGTACTTCCCTGGACAAAAAGAAAAAGAAAAAGCACAAAAGCTATTTGAGGGGAATGAATGAGATTTCTGAAGCAGTTGATACCTATTTGAATATGGCCAATAAATGTTTTGTTTTCTTTTTAATGACAGAAGGTTAGCTCATGCTATCATTAACTATGCTATGGAAAATGAACAGCGGTGCCCTGTTAGGAATGTGAGGTGGCCTGAGAACCACCTCAACTCGCATCACCCAGCTGAATTGAACCAACTTGGCGCTTTCTGGGTACAGAGCGCCCGGCCCACCTGAGGACTGTTGGAGGTGGCATGAAGGGAGAGGCGTCACTGGGGGCTGCGTTGGGGGCTGCGTTCTCCTGGAGGACCTTGCCTAGCCATCTTTCCTGATGAACTCAGGCGTTCTCGTCATCAGAGGTGCTCGAGTCCTTTTGTTGCTGCGAATGGCTGAGGTTCCCTTTGGGTCCTCACTGTCAGCATCACTTCCTGGCTCCAAGAGGGAAGAGGGTGCTCTGCTCAAGCTTCCTGAGAAGCTGCTTGCATTAGCTTTCTTGATTAAAAAAAAAAAAAAAAACGGGGCTGTTCTCACCCTGGGAGGAGCTTGGATATCCTGATGCTGAGGGTGGCTGTGGTACTTTTCAGAGGAGCTCTGGTCCTTACTGTGAGCCTCAGACACCTCAGCCTGCGGACACAGAGCCTCCATCCCACCGGCATGGACTTTCTAGCTTCATCCCTGACCTTTGGGCCTTCCCAGCACAGATCTCTGAAACAGGCCTGTGTGAGATGTCATCATGGGCGCCAGGCCTCCAGGTAGCCTCTTGGTGGGTACTGTTATGGGCTCCAGGTCTTCAGTGGACACACGCAGGACACTGCCACAGCGTCCAGGCGCTCAGCCAAGTTCTTGGGGTCTTTAAAGTGTGGGCAGATGTCCTGCATTCTCTGTATCTGACTCTGTGGGTGAGGATTATAAAATAATTCTATACATTCTGTTTCCTGAATTGCCTTCCTTGCAAAACCTGACTATAACAAATGGTAAAGACAAACAAGCAAGGGGCAGAGAAATGGATCCCGAGGAGCAGGAATAACACCCTGGGGCATCGTGGCAGCCCCCTGCTAGTGTCCCTCCCTACGTGTTCATCAGTGCGGCCACAGCTTCTCAGTAGATTTCAATATTCCAAATACTGGGCTCTGGCCAAGGTTTCTAAACCCTTCCACAAACTGAGAGGCGAGGAAGGGCTTTCTCAGCAGCTTCCACCCAGTTATGAAGAAATACCTCCCGCTTTTCTCTACCAAGGAAGCGATTTTCCAAGAGTCCAAACGCCCAAAGGGGAGGCTGGGTGTTCTTTAGAGATTTGTTGCCATCTAGAGGATGCAGGGCCACAGTGCAGGGCAGATGTGGCCACGGAGATGCTGGGACAGGTTGCTCCCTTCCCAGGGCCTGGGTGAGAGACTGCTTGGTGCCCGGAGGTGACAGGTGCAGCCCATCAAGGAGAAAAAGGATGCTTCTTAGGCAACTCTTGCTTAAAAATATCAGAATCCAGTCCTACTCTGTGTTTTGTGAACTCAAGCCTTTGTGCTTGCCAGGCAAATGCTTATTCTACTGAGCCATCTCCCTGGCCCTGATTCTTAGAAGAGTTTGGTCCTTAATTTCTTGGAGATCTTTATCTGTAGTCTCTCAGATTCTTTTCTTCAGGGTGGTACCCTCCTCTCTGCAGTGCCGGGCACAGTACTCAGCTCAGGTCATACCCCACCCCCACTGTTGCCAGCATGCCCATGACTTCCTGAGTGACCCTGTAAAGGGGGTACAAAGCACTTTTCCCTTCTTCCTCTGTTTCATCTTTGCTGTGCTCTGGCCTCCACCCCACTGCTCCTTGCAACTTCCCCTACCAGTGTCACCTTCTATGTCCCCTTTCTGAGCCTCCCTCACCTGACTCAGAGACAAGCTCCTTTTACCTCTGTCTGATCCATCTTCCCTTCATTCATGGACATCTTTCTGTCAGGGTCTTCGGGGCCAAGTCTCCTCAGATCTGTTTCTCTCACCTTATTTATGCCTCTGGTTTGAATAAAGGTCCCCAGTTTTTACTGGGTTCTGCATCAACTGGGGGCATCAACAGTGAAAAGGTTTCTCAGGTCACCCTGATGTGTGCCAAAGCCTACAAGCCACTAAGCCATTTCTGGGAAGCTGCACTCTCCTCACAGGCCAGTGGGCCCGTAGCCACTGCACACTGGCACTTGTAGCCCCCAAGCACGGCCAGAGCATCACTAGCTCTCACCCATCCCTGAAAATGCAGTGCCAACCTCCAGCAAAGATGCCACCGAGCACCACAGGGCACTCCTATGGCACCCCCCCATGTCCCTGTGGAGCAGTCAGCCCCTGGTCCTGAGGCTACCAAACATCACCCTCAGCTTCCTAGGTTATGCCCTTCACGATAGCATCCTGGCACTCTTCAGCTGGGTGCTGCTGTATCCCACAGAGCACACACACACACACACACACACACTTCCCAATTGAAGAGAAATGTTGAATAAAAGATTTGTATCAAAATAAAAATGGTATAATGAATTATCTAATTACAAAAAAGAAATCTAGTTATAAAGATGATATTTAACCTAAAAGAATGAATTTTTCTAATGACAGCATTTCAAAGCTTGTATCATTCATAGATGCATATTTGTATTTATATTTATTTAAAACCCTTCTTGGTGCCTCCCAAATCACACCACAGGAATAATTATTAAATTCATAATCGGTCCTGCTTTAAGCTCCCAGGAGAGGGACACTATCTAAACATAAAGTTGATCATTAATTTGAATTTCACAGGAGGATTTCTAGCTCCAAATTCTTCACATGATTCAGTCCTTCTATCATGTGGATGTCAAGAACCACAGATAATCATTCACACGCTCTGTTTAGAGAAACTGCTTAGTGGGTCCTTATCTTTCCATTCTTCAGAGACTAAGGATGCCTGTGATTAGTGGGATCTGTTGGAGGAGACTTCTGGGACTTTGTATAAACTGATGCTCAAAATTGTTTATTGTTCCTCCTGAAAAGATAAAATTCCAACTTCCCTAAGCAGAATTCGTTGTGAATAGTCACAAGTGGCCAGATCCTCAAAGGGGGCTGTAGTGAGATCTGTTGTTCAGAGAGCCCTGCTATGCCAATTGCCTGCCAGCCATCCAGGCGTGTACATGCACACACATGTGTGCATACACATGCACACATGCACATGATCTGTGTACATGCACACATGTGTGTGCATGCATGCATGTGTCTGTGGCACACATGCATGCACACACGTGTGTGCACACATCTATGTGTGCATGATACACTCACATACACACACGTGTGTGCACCCACCTGCACACATACACATGCCTGTGCATGCACATGCGCACACACGTGCACACACATGTGCATGCACACATGGACATGCACACACACACACACACACACACACACACACACACACACTCCTGCTTCTGCCATACCAACCAAGGCTGTGTACTCTCCCAGCTAACCAATGCAGAGAAGTGCTGGGGATTCATTGAGTGGATCGGCCGAGGAGACCCTCCTGGCTGTGTCCTCACGTGGCGCAGGCAGTAGCAGCCATGCTTCAAAGGAATGATCAGTATTACTTGGTAACATCTTGGACTCATCCCCACAGGCTCCATAGGCCTCACCTGCGACCTAGCCTGGACTGCGCAAGCTGCTCACTTCTGAAGCGTTGAGCATCCTG
The DNA here is from genome assembly GCA_004027165.1 of Ctenomys sociabilis. Taxonomy (NCBI): domain Eukaryota; kingdom Metazoa; phylum Chordata; class Mammalia; order Rodentia; family Ctenomyidae; genus Ctenomys; species Ctenomys sociabilis. The sequence goes on along the minus strand of PVKA01050500.1, from coordinate 3,978 downwards.
GGGCTCCAGCAGGGTGCAGCTCCCCCACCAAGAACCATCAAAAGCACAGGCCTCCTCGACAGTCCCGCACCTGGCTTTCACAGCAGGGCCTGAAACACACATGGGGTCCCAGGCATCCTGCCAGCAATGCGCTTGTCAGGTAAGTTCTGCTGGCTTTTATCTTTCAGCTTTAGAAACTTAGCTAAGATGACAAATGGACCCACAGTCCTGCTGTGAATAAGACTAGAACCCTAAGAGAAATGTGCTGCCATTTCTAGCCCATAACAGACTGATTTGGATTTTACAGCACATGCAGAAATACCAGTGGCAGTGTCTGCCCATTATAGAACTTCCACTTTGCTGTAAAAATAAGATGTGCACAAATTATTAATGTTATTTTCCATTGTATTTGCCCTTATTGTCATGGAATTATTGGATTCTGTCTGTACCTAGAATTAAATGATTCTGCAGGTCCACGTCTGCTGCGTGGGCTCAAGGCCAGCTGACCTGGGGCTCCTAAGGCCCAAGGTGACGCAGCCAGGACCCGCGCTGAGGCTGCCACTTCTCATTGCTGCTGACACCAGCCACACCATTTCCCTCTCCTGGAGAATTAGCATGACCGTAGGCCTGCTTTTCATTACTGTCAACACTACCAAAATGATGGTATTGATGTTTTAGATTTTCATCATTCCAGAAAGATTTTAATAAACCCCTTTGGGGGTTTGGCCTCCAGTGAAGCCACTTGTGACTCAGGCTTCATTCAAATTTGTAAAAAAAAAAAAAAAAATTTTGTCTAAAGCTAGTGGGTGCTAAAGACCGTCACAAGGTAACTTAGTGCTATTCTTAGAATCAGCCCTGAGCACTGCGCTTGGAGTGAACCCCCCTCTTCCTCTCTGACTTCTTTTGAGATGAATTCTAACTCAGGATCTCCTATAGTTGACTTCTGCGGGACCCTCAGCACCCTCAGTAGAAGTGACTTGTAGATGGAACTAGGGAGGAAGGATGGATGGAAGAGCTGCCCGGGAAGGGTGAGCACAGGCTGCATGCCAAGCCATAACCTGCTGGATCTCGGGCACAGATACGGTCACACAGTCCTGGTGGCAAATCCATGAGGCCAGTGATGAGGGCAGATGAGCTCATGGAGACTGGCCAGAAGAAGTCATTTTCCCGGAGTGCTGAGGCAGGGTTCCCGCCTAGCTGACTCCCTGTCTGACTTCAGGATTCCTTCCCTGTCAGCCTGTCTGACTCTCAGAGCCCAGCCCTGTAGCCACCACCCTCCTGCACCATCTCCTCAGTGCCTTCCACACTCCAGGGCTTTTGCCCATGCAGACTCAGTGACAGCTGGTGAGAGAAATTCCCCACTACGCCTGATGCCAGAGCCTTCTCTAAGCTTTTACTGAAATAAAATTTTCCTTTAAAAAATGTGGGTATGAAAGACTAAAAAGACATCACGCTAAGTAACAAAGCTGTATCTCCCTGTGTGGAAAGCACACATGCTAGTCCAAGCTAGGAAGTCGCTATCAATTTAGTTCTCCATTTGTCAGCCAAAATAATAAACCCACACAGGAAATGACTTTGTATGGAAGTCAGATTTTTCCCTCACTCACAAAAATGATCAGACCAGGTGAATGACAACACCAGAGTCTGGCTCCCAAGATTGACTGGCACAGCCAACACTGCACTCGCCCTTCAGATTGCTTCCAGGAGGTCATTGGTCAGAGAGTCCCTCAATTTCTAACAAAGCTAGGGAATAAAGAACTTTCTGATTTAAAAAAAAAAAAATGTGCTCTGAAATGAGGGTGATTTGACAAGAAATGTTTTTAATTTCCTAACCCTTGAAATACAGTGATTTATGTTATAATACAAGGAGAGTCTGAAATTTGAACTCAAAGCTGTCAAATCCCAGCTTTGCCCTTATGTCTTGAAAATTATTATGCTTCTCACCAGCCTGCATCCCACCAGCTCTATATCCACTCCTGCCAGAGCTGGCACTATGTCTGCTCAGAAGTTTAAGTACAAGCGTTTTGCTGTCAGGATTTTAACCCTAACGTGACCCATCTACTCTCCATCAAATGTATTTTTGTCTTGTTTCCAGATTCGATCCATCATAGCTATCATCCAAGGCACTTTTTAAAAGTGCAGTTCAATCCTTGGTTCTTCCAAAAAAAATAAAATAAAGTACAGTTACCTCAAATGCAAGCTGAAGAGTTTCACTAGCCAAAATAAGCATTCACTAAATATGTTTGTGCTGCAGATGTAGACCTGCAGAATCATTTAATTCTAGGTACAGACAGAATCCAATAATTCCATGACAATAAGGATAAATAAATGACCTAAGGTATTCTGCTTTGGCATGGAGCCATTCTGCTTGAAATTTCTACAAAATTAAACTCCCTCTTGAAGTCACAGCAGGTAGAAAAACCCTCTGAGCATTATTTTAGATCTAAACCCTGCTGAGAGTTCACCATTAACAACAATAGTCATGTAAAAAAATTATGCAGCCATGTAATCACTAGGTTCTTTTCCAATAGCAAACCAAATACAGAAGGGCAAGCGTTTCTACACCTTCCAGAAACAAGAGTAGTGTCACTGACGGATGAGAGGCCTCCCGAGTGCCAGGTGCCAACCAGATGCCACGGTGGACAGCAGTGTGCGAGAATCCCCTTGCTTTCATGTCACACCAGACCAAACGCTCCCCAAGTTCAGCACCAGAGGCAGACGCCCTCAAAAGCAACAGACAAGCAGTCCCATATGGTGAATAACTGCAAATCTAAATCCCAAATTCACTGTCTATAGACAAAGAAGTACGGGGTGAGAGAGGTGTGATGAATGTTCCCCCTATTTTTTATTTAGAACATCATTTTCTCTAAGCAGTTCTTTCAAAAGAGCAACTAAAACACAATTTTTCAAAAAGTTAGATATAAGTACAGTCTACGTGCCTGCTTCTAAGGAAGCTCTTTATAACCACAATTTTTAGAATCTTCAAACTCAAGAGACTCCAGGATTCTGTCTTAAGGAGAAAACAGAGGTTCCAAGAGGTTAACTGGCTTATCTAAAGCTTCACAAGTAAAAAGCTGCATGGTACACAGTGCAGCAAAAACCTGTGCTTTGTATCATCCAGAACAGTAGCCCCCGATTCTGCTCAGGTAGAACATCCAGGAACTTTTACTGTAAACCACTGTCTGGCCCGCTCACCTCCTGGGGTGGGTGACAACGGCGGGCAACTTATAACAGCCAGTCCAACTGATGCGGTGTGGCACTGGGTGTGGGAGGCAACCTGAGGGCTGCTGCTGACAGCTGAGGCAGAGCTGGGTAAGTTTCTGGGAGGCTGCAGGTCCTCTTGGGCGATCCTGCTGGGAGACCTTGTCACGTTGAGAACTTGGCTGTTCTCATCAGAGAGGAGCTCGGGATGTCTTTGTCACTGAGAATGGCTGCCATTCAACTTGAAGGAACTCTGGTCTTCACTTTGACTTCACTTTGACTTCACTTCAGTTCCTGGCCCTGAAGAGGAAGATGGTGCACTGCCCCGCCTCCTGGAGAAGCTGGTCACCTGGCTTTCCTGATGTAGACTCAGCTGTCGTCATCCTCGGGAGAGCTGGGGACTTCACTATTGCTGAAGACGGCTAAGGTACTTTTGAGGGGAGCGCTGGTCCTTACTTCGAGCGTTGCTTCCTGGCTCCAGTGCAGATCCCTCAGCCTGCTGGCACAGATCCTTCAACACACTGGCACAGACTTTCTAGCTTTTACCACCGATCTTTGGGCCTTCCCAGCTCAGATTTTGGCCTGCATGAGACATTGCCATGGGCCTTGTGCCACCAGCTAGACTTGTGGGAGGAACTGTTTTGGGCTCCAGGTCTCCAGCTAGACTCATGCAGGACATTTCCATGGGATCCCAGCCCTCCGCTGGATTCTCCAGTCTTTCTTATGTGGACAGATGTCCTGCACTCTTTATATATGACTCTTTGGGCAACTATTATAAGATAATCTTATAAACTGGGT
>PVKA01050499.1:0-12696 GCA_004027165.1 Ctenomys sociabilis | reverse complement strand
ATTTGCACTAATGGTGGTTGGGCAGGATATTATGTTGGCTTTTAGTACTATGGGCAACCAGTAGGAAAATAGCAAGGTGGAAAGTATTAATTATTGAATCTTTGATGTAATTCAAATGTAAATTAAGATATGCAAACAGCTACACTCTCTTAATTTACTGATAAGAGACATATGCTATAATAATGTCTGTAAGTATAATATGTATACACCTTCTATGATACCTAAACATTATGGAAACAGTTTGGAATGTAGTAATTTATCAAATCTATCTTGTCAAGGTATCTTAAAACTGTCTCATTGATATTTGTACTTCAATAAAATAAAAACTAAATAAATAAATAAAAATAGAAAAAAAAGAATGTCAATATATACATATAGAATTTACAAAGTAGTCTTGCAATAAGCATCTACAAAGTCAAGCGAGAAAGAATTCAAAACAGGTGACTCAGTGTTCAACAGTCTAATGATCCAACAAGGAACAGAAGCCTTGAATCTCACTGCAGACTTCCATTAGAATCTGTACTGGAGCTAAAGGCTCCATGCTGGAAGTCTAAAGATTCTGAACTGGAATGCCAAAGAGACTGCTCTGGAAAGGTGATCTGATCCCAAAACCTGGAGATGGTCATCTGAAGACAATAGCAAAGACTGGAGCTCCTCCAAAGAAACAGAAACAAGACTTCCTTCCTTCTTCTTTTCCCTTTTATTTTATACAGGCTACAGACCTATTAGTTGGTACCACCCTCATCTAGGGTGGGTCTTCTTTCTTCAGTGAATCCAGCCTTCATACCCAAAACAATGCTGCACCATTCACTTGGGTTTATCAAACTGGAAACACAGTTGACTATCACAATTTTACATCAAAATCATAAATTTATTAACATTAGGAATTATATATAATTTCAATATAACCCCAGACTTACGAACATAAGATTTAAGGAGTTAATTTCCTTATTTATTTTTGTAGTATCTAAGTAGTATACTAAAGTCCATGTAAAATGACATGCCTAGGAATAGTCTCTGTAATATCACTGGCAAAATTTAAAACTGGAAACAATTTAAAAGGTTAACAGAGTCTTTTGAAAATCATGGGAAACCCTGGGGCCACGTGAGTGAGACCCTCTGCCATGCCCTTGGAACTCCTCCAGAGCCACTGACCCAAGCCTGCCTAGTGAGTGAGAAATTCTGCCATGCATTTGGGACCTCCAGATCTGGATCAAGCCCAGGCCTGGTGAGTGCGTGGGAGAGAAGCCGGTTTCCCTGCACCCGTGGGACCTCTCTAACCAAACCCAGGCACCATGTGAAGGAGACCTTCTTCCCCACCCTTGGGACCCCTCCACCCCTCTGGAGCCCATCTCCCAAGCCTACAAAGTGAGTGAGAACTTCTGTTGTACTCTATGAAACCCCCAATCCAGCCCAAGCCCAGGCCCAGCTACTGTGTGGGATAGCTTTTGTGCTCCCCTATGCCCACGGAGCGAGGGGCACAACAGATTCACTTCCAAGGGCTGCAGCAGGAAGGACCTGAGTACAACAGCTAGAGAAAAGCCTGGCACAACTGGATAAAGTGAAACTTAATAGAGCTACAACTGAATTTCAGTAAGTGCTAAGGTTATAACTGCACCAAAGCTCTACACCAAAGTTCAGAGGTCAGTGCTATTTGAAATGACAAAAGAGCAAAATGCAATCTCAGGCCTTGAGCCCACCAAGAACAAGTTCAGAGGACACTAGCTCAGCTGAAATATGTGAATTAATAGCGTCTGCAGTAAAGAAACAACAGCAGAAAGGTATAAAATTCAGATCAGAATTAATCTCTGAAATAAAAAAAAAAGAAATCTCTGAATTAGTAGTGTCTAAAGTAAAGAATCAAATACAGAAACATATAGAGGATATCAGATCAGAAATAATCTCTGAAGTAAAAAAAAATTAATAACTAATTTCTGAACAAGACACATAAAAAATAGAAGAAAAGTGATGGATTCCTTAATGAGTAATACAGGAAAGAAATAGATCACATGAAGCACAGCCAAAGAGATATAAAGAAACTTGAAATTTCAATCACAAGCTTGCAAAACTGTTTGAGTGAAGTGAAGATAAAGTTTCAGGTCTTGAAGATGCTGTCACAGTCAATGAAATGGTAGAAAAAGATGTCTTACAAACAATTATAATGCAGGAAAAATTAATTCATCATTTTTGCAAGATGATACAAACATGAACAATGTGATACTAATAGGCATCATTGAGAAAGGAGTCAATACAAATGCTATAAAAAGAATATGGGCAAAAATAATAGCAGAAAACTTCCCAAATATGATGAAACAATCTGACATTCAGGCAACCGAAGCAAACAGAACTTCAAATGACTTCAACCCAATTAAAAACACACTGAGACATATAGTAGTCAAGACCCCTGAAATCCAGCACAAGATCAACATATTTAAAATCACTAGAGCAAAGAAACAGTTTACATTTAAAGGAAAACCCATCAGAATAACAGTTGATATCTCTTCACAAACCATGCAGGCAAGAAGAGCATGGAGCAGAGAACTTCAAGTCCTCTATGAAAACAAATTCCAGCCCAGACTACTATACCCTGCAAAATTCTCTTTCAAGATTAATGGAGAAGTCAAATACTTCCATGACAAAGAACAACTAAAGAATTTGATGATGACAAAGCCAACTGAACTACTAAAAGATGTTCTAAGAGAGGGACCATAATGATCAGGACTCCATGAGTGAGAACAGAGGAACCCACTAAATAGGGCAAACAAATAAACAGAGAACAAAAAGGAATAAACAACAGCAGATTAATAACATGCTGATCATAAAACAATATGTTTCTATTATAACCATCAATGTAAATGGACTCAATTCAGAAATTAAAAGAAATAGACTGGCACAGTGGTTTAGGAAACACAATTCAACAATATGCTGTATACAAGAAATACACTTAACTCAAAAAGGAATTCATAGGCTCAACATCAAAGCATGGAAAAACAACACTACATGTCCCAGCACCTCAGAAAAAAAGCAGGGATAGCAATCCTGTTTTCAGACAGTTTCAACTTCTGAAAAACGAAATAAACAAGGCCTCTATACACTTGTTAGAGGAAAAACTTAAAAGGAACATGTAACACTTATAAATATATATGAACCTAACATGGGAGCACCCAACTATATAAGATAAAGCCTACTGGAAATGAAAAATCTGATATTCGAGACCACAATCTTAAAAGGAGACCTTAACACCCCTTATCGCAAAAAGATAGATGAAGCAGATCCAAAATTAATGAAGTAGCAGAACTCAACTAGAAATTGGAACAAATGGACATAGTGGACATACACAGAGTGTTCTAACCAACCATAGCTGAATATACCTTTTTTCAGCTGAACATGGGTCATCTTTGAAAATAGACCACATATGGTCCATAGGTCATTCTTCAGTATATGGAAGAAAACAGAAATTATCCCATGCATATTATCTGATCACAGTGCAATGAAACTGCAAATAAATGACAAAAGAAACCAGAAAAATCCTATAAATAATTGGAAATTAAACAACATCCTCTCAGCAATCAGTGGATCACAGATGAAATTAAACAAGAAATTCAACAATATCGAAAATTCAATGAAAATTCAACTACAACTGACCGGAATTTATGGGATATGATGAAAGCAGTTCTCAGAGGGAAATTCATAGCTATGAACTCACACATTAGGAAAACAGAACGGGAAAAACTAAACACCCTAATGACACACCTTTAACATCTAGAAAAGGAATGGAAAACCAAAGCCAGAGTTCAAAGACAGGAAGAAATCATAAAGATTAGAACAGAATTTAATTCAATGGAGACAAAAAACACAATTCAAAGAATTAACAAATCAAAAATCCTTTCTTTGAAAGATTAAATAAAATTGATAAGCCGCTAACTAACCTCATCTAAAAGAGGAAAGAAAAAATTCAAATACAAGCAATAAGGAATGAAAAGTGTGTAGCTAGCACAGAACAAGTAGCAATTCAGAAGATTGTCAATAGCTACATTGAGAATGTTTACTCTCACACAATAGAAGACACAGAAGAAATGGACAGATTCCTCGAAAGGTACAAATTACCAAAACTGAATCAAGAAGATATAACAACTCTCAATAAACCAATAACAGCCAGTGAAATAGGAAATGTAATAAAAAGCCTACTTACAAGGAAAAGTCTAGACTCTAATGGATTCACAGCTGAATTCTAAAAGAAATTTATGATATCCCAATACTCCTTTAATGCTTCAATGAAATTGACAAGGAATCAGTCCTCCCAAAATCATTCCTGGAGGCAAGCATTATACTTCTTCCAAAACCAGTGAAAGACACAACTAAAAAAGAGAACTACAGGCCAATCTCTCTCATGAATATAGGATGCAAAAATTCTTAATAAAATCCTAGCAAATAGAATACATCAAATGATCAAGAAGATTATACTTCATGACCAGTTAGGATTCATCCCAGGTATGCAAGGATGGTTCAAAATATGCAAATCTACACTATATCAATAGAGTCAAATGTAAAAAAAACACATGACTATCTCACTTGATGTAGTAAAGGCTTTTGATAAAGTCCAACACTCTTTCATGTTCAAAGTCCTACAGAAAATTGGAATAGAAGGCTTCTACTTCAATCTGATAAAAGCCATCTATGACAACCCAACAGCCAACATAATTCTATATGAGGAAAAATTGAAATCTTTTACTCCTAGATCTGGAACAAGACAAAGATATCCTCTATCACCTATCCTACTCAATATAGTTTTGGAATCATTATCTACAGCCATCAGAAAAGAGAGAGAAATAAAAGAAATAAGAATAAGTAAAGAAGAAGTTAAATTATGACTATTTTCAAATGACATGATATTTTACTTGGAAGATCCAAAAATCTCCACCAAGAAGATACTAGAATTCATACATAAATTCAGTAGCATAGCAGGAGATAAAGTCAGTACCCAAAAGTCAATAGTATTCCTGTCCACAGATAACACACTGAGAAGGAAATGAGAGAAACAATACCTTTTACAATAGCACTGCACAAAATGAAATACCTTGGAATTTATCTAACTGAAGAAATCAAAGATCTTTTCAAGGAAATTTACAGTACTCTGTAAAAAGAGATCCTAGAGGATTTCAGAAAATGAAAAAATATCCCTGCTCTTGGATAAGAAAAAACAACATTGTGAGGATGGCCATCCTCCCAAAATTTCTGTACAGATTTAATGTGATCCCTCTCAAACCACCACCAGCATACCTCCCAGACCTAGAGAAATCATTTCTAAAATTTATTTGGAACCAGAAAAGACCTAGAATAGCAAAGGCAATCTTGGGCAACAAACACAAGGCAGGAGGCATCACAGTTCCTGACTTGAAATTTTGCTACAAAGCTACTGTGATAAAAATCAGCGAAGTATTGGCAACAAAATACACCTGAGGATCAGTGAAATAGACTAGAATTTGCAGAGGCCTCTATGAATGTACTCAGCCACCTGATCTTTGACACACAGGCCAAACATGCTTACTGGAAGAAAGATAGCTTCTCAAATGGTGCTGGAAAAACTGGCTTTCTATATGCCAAAAACTAAAATTTGACCCAGGTCTATCACCATGCACTAAGCTAAAGTCAAAATGGATTATAAAGGTCTCAACATTAAAACAGAAATACTTAATCTCCTAGAAGAAAAAGTAGGAAGAACTCTTGAAGACATAGGGGTAGGCAAAGGTTTCATGAACAAAAATCAAATCGCACAGTTGATACTTGAAAGAATTAACAACTGGGACCAACTCTTATTGAGAAGTTTTTGCACATCAAAAGAAATTACCAACAAAGTGAAAAGACAACACACAAATTTTGAAAAAATTCTTGAATAATAAGTACTTAGACAAAGGTCTGCTCCCTATAAATTATAAAGAACTAAAACACATTAGGGCCCTTAAATTTAAAGACCCAATCCAGAAATAGGCCTCTGAGATGAACACACACTTCTCAGAGGACAAAATTAAAGAAGCTAATAAAAACATGAAAAAATGCCCCACATCACTAGCCATCCATGAAATGCAAATTGAAACAACACTGAGATACCACTTCAGCCCAGAAAGAATGGCTATCATAAACAAATCAACTAACAACAAATGTTGGAAAGGCTGTGGAGTAAAAGAAACCCTTGTCCACTGCTGGTGGGAATGTAGACTGGTGCAACCCTTATGGAAATCAGTGTGGAGACTCCATAAAAAAAAACTAGGATTGGAAAACCCATTCTTTCCAGCTGTTCCCCTACTGGGAATTTTCCCAGATGAACTATATACACCATATAATAGTGATATATGTTTATAGCAGCACAATTTGTGATGGCCAAATCTTGGAAACAACCACGGTGCCCATCACCTGAGGAATGGATGAAAAAGATGTGTTATTTTTATACAATGGAGTTTTACTCAGCTATAAGTAATGATAAACTTGAAGCATTTATATTCAAGTGGACGCCACTTGAAGATATAGTCATAAATGAAATAAACCAGACTCAATTGTATAAATATCATATAGTCTCCCTCGTAAAAGAACTCAAAGAAGAAATACAAATAGAAAGGTATCATACATTAAAAGGAATATGGAAACTTGAGGATTGAACAATGATGTGAAGGGAAGGAGATAAGTTGGGAAACATGATAGTGGGAAAGCCATACATTTATATGCACAAGATGGGTAAAGCAATGATCCTGAGAAATATCAGGTTTTTGAAACTAGCAGTTAATTGCTAGAATTCTCACCCTGAATGACTCTATATGCTGATCCTGTGAACTAAGCAACTGCACTGAGGACAGATATATGTAACAGAAAGGTCATTCTTGTAATGCCTGCCATTCTGATCTTCTAAATACGTACTGCTTGTCGTGACTTACCAACTATTGCCATACTGTCACTCAAGTAAATGTTTATTTTTTAAAAAGTGTGATAAGCTGGGCATGGTGGCGCATGCCTGTAATCCCAGCACTCGGGAGGCTGAGGCAGGAGGATTGTTGTGAGTTCGAGACCAGCCTGAGGTACAAAGTGAGCTTAAGGCCAGCCTGAACTGCATAGTGAGACCCTGTCTCAAAAAGACAAAAAAAAATAAAGTGTAATAAGTAAGAAAAAGAGAAGGGGAAAAAATGTCACAGGATGTCCTGCTACAATGCTGTATATGGTTTGATTTCTAAATTTCTATATAAAAATATGTGTTTATTCATATTTTCTAATATTTTTTAAGTTTTTTCTTCATATTCTGTAGGGAATATGTTTAACATATCAACACTAGATGGAAAAATACCTGTTCCATGTTATACCTAAAATGTTTGATAGACAGATAGGAAAAACCTAACCACATATGTTTTAGGGAAATAATAAGCTTCTCTCCTGGAGGGTTAACAACCTAAGTTTGCAGACCAAAAAATAAAGAAAAAGAAGGGCTTCAAGGACAGCCAACACTTTGGCCCCAGACTTTTGAAGGTCAGTGAATACTCAGGACATCAAAGAACCTACACTATAACAGCATGTAACTCAGTTGTCTCCCAAATTTTCTGATCAAAGAGATTATTGGGCCACAGTGCAATGTGAATGATGATGTAGAGTGTTCCTACAGAGAGTCACATGGAGAGAAAACATTTTCTCCGGTTTTCACAGAGAGCAAATCAGGAAAGCACGGATGAGGGATCTTCATACTGTGGCTCAAGGTTACAGGACAAATTCTGAGGGGACTTGACTGTCTTTACCAGATGCAAAAGCTATGCTTCTTGTTATATAGGTCTTGCTGTATGTTGGTCTTAATCATCAAGAAGAAAAGCATAACAATGAGGTATAAAAAGAATAGCCATATTAATATGCTGAGCTGTGAAAGGTTCAGGTCTATAGCTTCTGACAATGCCAGTCCTACGGATCATCCACTACTATTATGGACAACTGGACTACATTGAATTATTTGGCTGAATTCACACACTTACAATGTTTGGATGGCAGCAGAATATGCATCTCTAGCAAGGCTGAGCAAGGCTGAACAATAAAAGGTACTACAAAGGAAGGACAGTTTTGTATCTGTATATACAAAATAGTTGGTATAGATATACAGCTACTTTCTTTTAATTCATTAAGAAGGAATTGTAGTAATAGTATTTAGATAGGATGTCATGTCTGCATCTTTTACTATGAATAACCACTAAGAAGATAACAATATCCATTGTATTAATTATTGAAACTGTCCTATTAATCAGTTTTGAAGCTGTCTCATTGCTGTTTCTCAATAATATTAATAAAAATCATAGTATTATACAATGAGATACTACTTAGTAATAAAAGTAAATAAATTTGATGAATGGTGTCAAGTGGATCAAATTCAATGAGTTCAAAAAGTAGAAGCAGAAAGATGTCCATGTACATTTTGACATTTTTGCATTTTTAAATCAACTCAAAACAATTGCATCGATTATTTTTTGAGTGATAGATATTTTGTACAGGAGACACTACTGAAGAAGACAGTAGAGGAATAGTTTTAAGGATAGTGTACAGACATCTAAAACTAAGTATAAATATGTATGAATCTGTGCATTTGGAGTATACATATACAAAAACAAAGCCTGTGTAGCCTAGTTGTTATATAAAAGAAACAAAGGCCTTTTTATTTTCCCTTTTTCTTTACTTCACAGCAAGCTAGAACCTGTTTAAAGCCAACTGACAATAATCCTAAATTTCCACATAGTCATTTTGAATACAGTGAAAATAATCAAAGTTTTACTCATTGAGAGCTTACCACTTTTTACACCTGCAGACTTATAATCATTACTGGCTAACTACAGATGCTACAAACCCTGAAGCTTATAAATACAAATGTAAGCTGCTACAGCCCCTCAGAACTTTTTTCATCATTCTGCTCAACTATGTTATCTAGACTTACATAGCCTCGTCTTCAGTCCTCCACTTTCTCAAAAGTTTTCTTGGCCCTCCTGTCTCTCTGGCTTGTGAACCTCGAATATTGCCGTTAAAAGGTGTCTTGTTTTGAGGGAATTCCTTTCATGTGCAAAACCACCAAAGTATTACTCAAGAAAAACTTTTAGTGTGCTACTATTACCTAATTTTCATATCTTTTTCCTTAGCCCTCAAAGTCCTTAAACTGAAGATATCAGTGGAAAAGCATTAACATAGTCATCATAAGATTTGATTTCTGTTTGTGTCTCCAGTTGGAATTTTTAAGAGTTCACATGATATTTATCTATCTAAATATCTCACCTCTTTCCAATAAAAGATTCATTATCTCCCTGGAAAAATCTGCAAACTCCAAGTTATCAGAAAAATATAAGAATAAACTATTTGGATGCTTGCATAAAACAATTGTGAATTGTCAAAAGATTTAGCATAATACTTACACAAGTGGCTTGCAACCTTTTCTAACCTGCTTTCCTGCATTTTTGTGAAGCCCCTGTGCTACACCACTGTGAATACCATAATTCTCATCAAACAACATAAGGACAGCATTTGAAACTTACATAGTAAGAAATTTGAGTAGGAGAGGAGAAAGAAAATTTTACCACATATAATAATTAAACAGTAAAGAAAGCAATGACAACAAACATAAAACAAAAATATGAAACAATGGGCCAGCCAGATAGCTCAGCAGCCTAAAGCATTTGCTCAGGCAAAGCGCAGGGAGTGGGGTTCAATGCCCAGAACCACATGCTCTGTTCCCACTCCCTACCCTTGGGCATGCTAAGAGGGCTATTGAGACTGGGCATGGTGGCATGGCCTTATAATCCCTGGGCTTGGTAAGCTGAAAACAGGAGGATCGCTACAAGTCTGATCTGTGTAGTGAGACCTTGTAGACCCTATACTAAATACATAAAAGAAACATAAATCACTAAAATTAAAAAAAAGTTAATAAAAAAAGAAAGCAATGACAACAAACATAAAACAAAAATATGAAACAATGGGCCAGCCAGATAGCTCAGCAGCCTAAAGCATTTGCTCAGGCAAAGCACAGGGAGTGGGGTTCAATCCCCAGAACCACATGCCCTGCTGCTCCCACTCCCTACCCTTGGGCATGCTAAGAGGGCTATTGAGACTGGGCATGGTGGCATGGTCTTGTAATCCCTGTGCTTGGTAGGCTGAAAACAGGAGGATCGCTACAAGTCTGATCTGTGTAGTGAGACCTTGTAGACCCTATACTAAATACATAAAAGAAACATAAAGCACTAAAATAAAAAAAAAGTTAATAAAAAAAGAAGTTATTCATTGTTAAAATAAGGAATGAAAAATATTTAGGCAACGAACTATTTTCTCTGAGGCAACAACATGGCAGAGTGCTAAGAAACAGAGATTCTCCCCATATATTGCCACCAGATGGTGGAATACAACATGGGGAAGACAAGAAGGAGAGACATGAGGCCCCCCCCAACCAAGAAGGAGCTGAAGTACAAATTGATGCCTGTAGAGAGAATGAAGAGAGAAATGTTGATGAACAAAAAGGTACCCAACAGCACCTTCCTCGCTGAGACTGGGAACACTGCATGAGGGAGATGGTCCAAGGTGGCCAACACAGGGAGAGTACTGGTGACCCCAGAGGCCTCCAAAAGAGATAAAGCAGTTGAGGAGAGCAGCGGATGTGAAGGAGTGCACAAGCTGCCAGTGAATGCCGAGGGCTCACTCAGCCCATGGGAGAAAGAAATAGGCAGGGAACCATTCAGAAAGAGAGATCAACAGAGCTCAGAACACAAGACTGGCTGCCAGTCCATCTAGGGGATCCCATCTGGGCTCAGGCCCTTGGAAACTGTGCCATTGGCTGCAAGCTGCCAGAGGAATCTCTTACTTCTTGGGATAAATCAATATAGAACATGGACACTGTCTCTGACAGCAAAGGCCAACCTGGAAGTGAACATTTTTGTTGTTTGTTCTCTTTGTGTGTCATTTTGTTGTTGCAGCTTTTTTTTTTTTTAATATGTTTTGGGTTTTTAAAATTTTTTTTACTTTCACTTTCATTTTTTGAATTTGTATTTATATGAGTGTGAATGTGGCAACTAGCTCTTTGTTATTCTTTTTCTATTCAGTTCCTCTTATTATTTCTTCCTCCTGTCCCTCCAGTCACCTCTACCAGTTTCCCAGTTAGTGGAATCTCCTTTTGTCATCAGCCCCCACCTCCAATTATTGCCTTTTCTTCCACTTTGCTATTTTTCTCCCTAACCCATTTTAAATTTTAAAGCCTGAGGGCAAAATTTATATACTAGGGACTTGTACACTGCATGTACTGGCTTGTTTTAGACTTTGTTAAATAGCCTCAAATCTAGTTCATACAGTTAAACATGGAAAATTAATGGTTACTTTAGTTTGTCATTTTCCAAGCTATGTTTTATGTTATTGCTATTTATTATTGTACCACTATAACCAAAAGCGCCATAACTGTTCTAAACATGTTGGTATAAATTTCACCCCAGGAATTACACTAAAAAAAAACAAAAGAAAACAAGGAGATACTTAAAGAAGTTGCAATTCCAAACATCACCAAAGGCAAATTTAGGAGAGAATGAGGTAGGACAATCTCAAAATCACCCAGTTGGCCTCATTGGCAATTGAATGAGGGTCTACAAAAAATCAAATTAATCTCTCAGATAACTTCAGATATGGTGTGGATGATGAAAGCCAAGGCTAGTGATTCTAGAGTAGATAGAGACAAGAAAATTGACAAGTTTAAGAAAATTACATAAAGGCATGCATGCTCAGTATAGGAAAGAAATGGAATCCACATAGCTGATGCAAGCAGGTATACAGGAAAATGAAAATTTCATTGAAAATGATCACAGAATAACTATCTAACAGGAGGACAGGATCTCAGACACAGAAGAGAGGCTTGCAGCTAGCAATTATGAAAAGAAAGATTTCTCAAAAATAATAAGAGAGGGCCAGCCAAATAGCTCAATGTATTAAAGTGCCTGCAAGCAGGCACATGGGCCAGGGGTTCAATCCCCAGGCCTAACATGCTTCCGCCCCTTCCCCCATTGCTGGGGTGCACTGAGACATCAGTTGAGACTGGGCATGGTGGCATGGGCCTACACTCCCAGCACTTTGGGGCTGTAAACAGGAGAATCACTATGAGTCTGATCTAGTAGTGAGACCCAGAACCTCTGAACACCCTGTAGACCCTTCCCTAAAATACCATAAAAGAAAAAAAGAACTGAGACCTTAGTACAGTGACTGATACATGATGCAAGTAAGAATAACTTAAGATTAATTGGAGTCTGTGGAAAAACAGCAGACAGTACAAATTATAGAGAAAAAGAATTTGACATACAGATAAGTGAGGCATATGCAATTCCAATTGGCCATAAAAAAAAAAAAATCTACAGCTAGGCATGTCATAGCTAAGATTCCAGCAATTCAGTAGAAGAATACAATCTTCAAAGCTGTTAGGGAAAAGAAACAAATCTCCAAAAAGAACAGCCCAACAGAATCACAGCTGTTTTCTCAGCATAAACAATCAAGTAAAGAATTTGGAGTGAGGTATTTCAAAGGCCAAAGGAAAAGAGCCTTCAACCCAGATTTATGTACCCTACAAAACTATCTTTCAAAAATGATGGAGAAGTAAGATAATTCCATGACAACGAATAGCTGAGGAAGGTTATCACATCAAACCAGGACTCAAAATGTTTTGAAGGATAT
>PVKA01050498.1:0-12700 GCA_004027165.1 Ctenomys sociabilis | reverse complement strand
TCCTTGAGCCCCATGCTATGTCTGAGTAGACAGCCTCATTGTTCAGGTAGTGACTGCGGCCAGTGCTATGTGGGATTCAACAGCCTGCCCTTATGGTATGAATTCTGATGATTCTTCAATAAACCACAAAAATGTTAACACTTTTACTTTTAAAAGTAGTGTCTTAAAAATATTTTGTCTTTCTCAAGAAATGTCCTGATAGAGATGGGGATGGACTCAATCTAACAGATGACAAACTACAAATTGTGACATAAACGAAACACAATAATATACAGGAGACAAGTCATAGTCATTCCATACCTTTGGGATCTCCATCAGGGATTATAAATTAAGTCATTATGTTTGTTAAATTTACATTTATGAAATATAACTATAGCAATAACTTCGTATTTCTTAAAATTACCACAGTGAACCAAGCATAGTGTTATCTAGTTCAGAAGCTATATATTTGGTACCAAAAGAATTTATTTTTAGCAAATTAGTCAAGAAAATCACTAATCTGGTATTGAGCCTCATGGAGGTGTATGGCGAGATGGAATTTTTCTCTTCTCAGTGCATTTGTGGTTCAGTGGGTCCAGTAACAAAAGCAAGAAATGTGAAATGGTAAAAGCCAGTGGGACCTGTTTCCAAGAGGCCAGCAGGTGGCAGCAATGGCCCCAAAGCAACAGCCCTGGGATGCTCTTGACAGGAGAAAGCTCCTTTGTTATTTCACATATTTTATCTGACATGAAAGTAAATGAAATAGAACACAAATAAAATCAGTGATCAAAGAAGAACCAAGGACAGCAGGATCTGTGAGAAGCCACCAGGAGCCAGAAGTGCTACGTGACTGGGGTTTGAGTTATAATCCCTTTTGGGAAAGATAAACTTGCAGAGTCCAGGAAAGTACACTAGGTGGAATAGATGATTTCTGTCGATTCAAATTCTGTTCAATTGCTCCTTTGTGCTGGGTCCTGGGCAATGCGCCATGAGGAATGAAACACAGTGGCTTAGATCTAGTGACAATCGTTGGCATGATAGAGTAGTCCTATGGGCCCGGCATGGGTGGGTTCAAGTAGCACAGGAATCACACAGCAACTCATGTAATCTCTCCCAACAAACCCATAGGAGGGAAATGCTATCGTTAGTGCTATTTCACTGTTTAGCTAGGCCGCCCAGGGTCACACGGTAGAAAATAGAGTCAAGATCTAGCTGAGACCATCTAACTCTAGAGCAGCGGTTCTCAACCTCCATTGTGGAACTCACCAGAGGAATTTTCAAAATATAATGATTCCTTGCTGCCCTCCCCAGAGACTCGCACTTAACTGGTCTGTGGAGTGGCCTGTGTATGGTGATTTTTCTCAGAGCTCACAAGTGATTCTAATGCTCAGCAAAGTCTGAAGTTTGAGAACCTTTGTTCTGCAGCTTGTGTTTCTGTCACACTGAGCCCCACCTCAAAAGTCTCAGCCATGTAGAATCCAGATATCATGAAGAATATAAACAACTATTAGGTGAGCAATAAATGCCATGGCAATTCTAAGCCATGGGGTGTGTGTTCCAGTGTAACTATGTTTCCTTTCGCCCTCCATAATATGCCAGACTGAATGATGAATAATGTAATATGCTCCCTTTGGGTTGTGTATAATACCAACATGAGATTACCTCCAAGTGCCAGCATCAGGGATTTCTTAATAGTCCAAGATTCTCATTTGAATCAATTTTAAAGTTTAGAAATAACACATGGACAGGTGCAGAAGACTAATATCAATACCCTGAATAAATGCAGGCTGGAGAGAACACGTCATCCAAGGAGAGGTAGCAAGACAGGAAAGCCATGGTATTAGCATTTGGTTTGGTGCAAGACAGTCATTTTTAATAGGGACTCTCAAGCACCGTAGGACAGGGTGATTTAAGCTTTGTAGTCTTCTCAATAATGTACTCATGTTCTTGCAATACTGTCAAAGCACCTGCATGCAGGGTCACTTTCAGCCCTGGAAAAGAAATGCAGGAACCTGTTGGCTCTATCTTCAGTGCCTAGCACAGTGCTTGGCTTACTCTAAACACTTGGTACATGTCCGAGTAACAGTAAAAAGGAAAAAAAGGGAAGGAAAGAAGAAAGAGAAGGAAGAAAGGAGCAAATAAGAGAAGGAAAGTAAGGCATTTTTAGTTAATGAGCTAGGTGGTTATTTATTTTAAGAAGTATTTACAAAACAGCATCAGTGGGCAATTTAAAATAAACTTTCACTTTACAAAATATTTTGCATCAATAGGGAAATGTTTAAATATTAATCCAAAGGATATACTCTTCCAAGTATCAAAGTAATTGTCATCTCCTTCCAAATACAGGTATACTATGTAGAATAACAACTTAACATGCACCATACTTATTAAGTCTCTGTGCAGACAGCAGCTTCTCTCCAGATATTCCATGCCTTCACACCCATCCTGGCACATGCTCCGCAACATTTCCTTCCCAAGCTTTCCTCTTCTCTCCCTGAGGTAGGTGAGCAGACACCCACTCTCCAGAAGCCCTGTCACAATATAAAGGGGCTTCTGCTGTGCACACACCCCATAGAGCTGAACTAGCCTTGGATGTGACAATTTCCTGTAGAAGAAAGATATTCGTGTTGAACAGTATTTGAACTCCAATGCTAATATGTAACATCTATGCATCATTTTCACTATCAAGATAAGGATCAACTAGTCTAGAGAGAGAATTTTCCTTTCCACATGATGCACTGATAAAGTGAGGTCAGGGGTAGAATATTTTCAATGTCATTGCCAATGCAAAATATTTGATGCCTCATCTTCTTCTTGTCAACATTCTGGCTTTCACAGCTTGGATTTGTTTCCTTTTGCTGCCTAATTACTGCTTATAGAGGCACAGGACTGAGTTATGCCCCTTGAATTCCAACCTTTCTAACCATAGCCACTCAAAAGGAAAATCCTGAGTGGGTAGGCAGGAGGAAGGACAGATTGGTGGCTAAAAGTAAATGAATGAATGAATGAATGAATGAATTCTAGAGTGTGAAGCCATTAAAAATGAAAATCTAAGATGTAGTTAGAGACTACAAAACATTTACCAACATAAAATCCTGGTGTGTACTTAGTAATCACTCTCTCTCTCTCTCTCTCTCTCTCTCTCTCTCTCTCTCTCTCTCTCTCTCTCTCTCTCTCTTCCTTGAATTCTGCCTATTTAAAAACAAAAGCCAGAGCCATCAGGTGTGGCAGTAAACTCAGGAGGCTGAAGCTGAAGGATTGCTGTAAGTTTGAGGCCAGTGTTGACTGCATAATGAGTTTAAGGCCAGTCGCTAAACTGCATAGAGAGACCCTATCTCAAAACAAAATGAAACACAAACAAAAATCCTTAGCGCTTTTGAGTCCAAACCTCAAAAGCTTATTGTCTCATGTATGGCACATCACACTCTCTTAAGCCTTTGGCGCTAGCTGGTTACCATGGAAAACAATTTCAAATTAGTTGTATAATTGTTAGGAGCTGCTGAAGCTGGAAATTGATCACATGTGGGTGTGCAGGACAAAGCCAGAGTTCCTGAAGCAGTCAAACTACCTCAGTCTTGAGAAAAATATCCTGTCTGGACAATTCCAGCTATTATGTCTTCCAATACTAACTTTCCAAAGGTATAAATAAATGCCCCTACTGTTGGTATAGTTCAACATATTTAAGTCAATAAATGTAATATTCCATATCAACTGAGTCAAAGATAATATTCACATGTTCATTTCAATACATGCAGGAAAAGTATTTACCAAAGTCCCATTTATGGTAAAAAAAAAAAAAAAAAAAAAAAAAAAAAAAAAAAAAAAAAAAAAAAAAAAAAAAAAAAAAAAAAAAAAAAAAAAAAAAAAAAAAAAAAAAAAAAAAAAAAAAAAAAAAAAAAAAAAAAAAAAAAAAAAACAGAGAATTGGAATAGAGGGTCTTTATCTCAACCTGATAAAAGCCATCTATGACAAGTCAATATCCAGCTTCACACTAACTAGTTAGAAACAGAACTTTCACTCTAAAATGAAGAATAAGACAAGTACGTCCACTATCACCACTCTTATTCAACATAGTTCTGGAAAAATAGCCAGAATAATTAGACAAGAAAAAGGAATAGTAAAAGAAAAGGACAAAGTTAAATTATTATCATTTTCAGGTGGCATGACACTAGGTGGAAGTCTTCTTTCGGGTGTGACAAACAGAAAGAGTACATAAGGAACAAAGTGTACAATAGATATTGTAAAATAGGGAGAAGATGTTCAAAAGGAAAGAAGAACTAGGGAAAGAAAAAGGAATGAAAAAAAAGAAGAAACATGATAAAAAAAAAAAGAAATCAGCAAGATAGGACTTATACCACACATTTCAGAATTAGAACATTGACAAAAATCTATCAGAAATCAAACTTTTATTAGAAAAAAGACAAAAATAAATAGACCTGCAAGTGGAGTCTAGCCAAACAAAGAAGACACATACTTCTCATGGGGGGGATAGAAAAGGTATATTTAAAAATGTTTTCTTTTATTATTATTTATTGATACAGGGTCTCATCTGGACTCAAAGTCATCTTTCTATTTCAGCCTCCCAGTGCTCAGATTACAGGGGCATAATCTACCACAGCAAGTTTCCTGGGATTCAGGAACCAGCAAAACATGGAGTATCTGGGTTTGAACTCTGGTTCTTGTGCTTGCCAGGCAGGTGCTTAGACCATCAAGCTATCTCTCCAGCCCATGAAAAAAAGTGCATTCTTCTTAGCTATAACTTTATACTTTTAAAGAAGCAGATATAATTCACTGTATGGCATGATTTTTATTTAAATATTTTCACATTCTTGGCTTCTCCTGTTGTCCTTTTCTAATTAGGCCCTTCTCTTAGTGGTTGAATCAAGTTCCAGAGTTTTAAATATCATCTCTGATGATCACACTTAAATTAATACCTTCCACTTCGACCTTTCTCTTAAACTCCAGACTTGTGCATTGACTTGACTATTTGGTAACCCTGGGCCAGGCCTCTCATCCTGATAGAATATTTAGCAGATCCAATGCAGACAGCATCTTCCACCTCCGTAAGGGAGCCCTCTCCTGCCCGGTGTGCACGGGCACCTTGGAAGCATCTGTCTTCCCCTAGTGTCCTCCCAGGGCCTGCCATGTGTAATTTGTTAATAAGTCTTGATGTCCCTCAAAAAGCTATCCTGAGACTACTCTCTTCTTCCTATTTATTCCCTCATCCCAACCTCTGTCATATGCCACCTGTACCCCTGCACTCGTGATGCCCTGAAAATCTCCTCCACAGAGCAGACAGTGTGATCTAAAGTACAAACCACGTTAAGTACTTAATGTCTTCTTTGACTACCCAGCCTACCTGAGCCCAAGCCCAGTCCTTGCCTCTGTCACTTTGTTCTAGTGTGCAGCCTGAAGCCTTCTCTCTCTTTAAAATTATGTTGACTATGTGTTTGTTGCCCGTCTTCTTTCCCATCTTCACAAGACCATAAGCACGGATAAGCTCTTTAAGACTCGGAGGGGTATGTTTCACTTACCATCACATTTGTAGACCTTAGAACAGTGTGTGCATGCATATAGTCAGCAATGGACACTTGCTGAATGAATGAATGTAACAACTGGGAGCTGGGAATGTCATTTGGGGACAGCATGCCCGCCTGGCACTTGCAAAACCCTGAGTCCCATTCCCTGCTCTCTCTCAAACCAAAAGGTAAATAAAAAACTGAGTCATATAAAGTGGTATTATAATTTGTTTCACAGAACTAAAAAAACATGCTATAAAATTTTGCAGAAATAAATTATTTCTAATCAAGAGTTGTGTGATATTTACTTATTTGTTTAGACAGGGTCTCTATGTACTTCAGGCTGACCTTGGATCACTATGTAGTCTAGACTGGTCTCAAAATTATGGCTACCCTCCTGCCTCAGCCTCTGGAGTGCTGGGATCACAGATGCGTACCATCTTGGCTGGCTGAGAAATTAGCTAGAGATATCCTAGTAAGAGTTTGCAATGCAACCCACACCTACAGGTGATTTAAGCCAAACCCAGGTGAGTCGGGGTCTCTTTCTGAGCCAGCTGCTTTCGGACTGCTCTGCTTCTTTCCTTCTAAATCTTCACATGAACAAAAGAGCAGCCAACAGACAGGCCTAGGCATTTCTGGAAGCACTTTCCCTCTCACTTCTGAATCCTCCTTCCTGTCCTTAGCTATAATACTTCTATTCATTTACCTTCTTGAAATTTTGATTCTTTAGGCAGAAATAAAGGCTAAATACAATTATTTAAAATATCTGACAAAAAACCCCCAAAAACTAAAGCTACCACTCTGCTAGGAGAGACAAAGGTTAATTTCTCTATTTTCTAAGAGTTCTGAGTTTAAAATAGTGCTTATTATGACAGTGTCAATAAAAAGAATTCAATAAACATTTAATTTAAATAATAGAGGCTGAGCCCTCCAAAATTTTACTATTAATTACCCCTAGAAAAAAATTAATTACCCCTTCAGAGGAGTAGGCAAAAAGGACTGGAGTATTTCAGTTTTTATTCTATTCAATTCCGTGAATTTTTCTAGCCTGGAGCAGGTGCTCTGGAAAAAATCCTTCAGAACCCTCATGAGTATAAAATATCAAAATCTCTTGAAAACAAATATTTTACTACAAAGACACAATGAAATGAGAGATATGAAGAAGTTCCTGGAGAAATTAGGAATTCCCAGTACTTTGGACTTGGGAATGTTTTATTACTGCAAATGGGACTGGTCAATGTATCTCCAAGTGGTACACTGCCATCAGTAACCCACCCAGAGACACAAACCCAGAGCCTAAACAAAGGATCCATGAAGGGTCACTCAGAGGTTTAACTATCTAGGGAGAGTCTAGAATCATGAACTAACAGTGCTGAGCTCAGTTTGTTTGCCCCTGCTGTCAGCATGTCCAGAAGCAGCTTATTTAAGCTAACTGTCATTTGCTTATGCATGCGCAGTGTGGCTAATAAAACAGGGTCCTCCTACTTCTGGTAAACATCTCATGAGATCCCCTCATGAGTGAATGACAAGAACAAGCCAAGGGAACAGTAAAAGCAGAACATCTCAGGATGTTACGGGCAGAAGCTGTTCAAGAGGAAGGAACTGGCTGTCTTCCTTGTTCTTTTCTTTTCTTTCTTTTTTTAAAAATGTATTTAGTACGGGGTCTACAGGGTCTCACTACACAAATCAGACTCAGTGACCCTTCTCTTTTCAGCCTCCCAAGTGCTGGGATTAAAGGTGCATGCCACCACACTCAGTCTCAACTGCTGAGACTGAGTGCACCCCAGGGTCAGGGCCGGCACAGCACATGGGGGATTGAACTCTGCCCCATGCATCTGCCTAAGCCAGTGATTTAGTCATCAGAGTTATGTAGCTGACCCAAAAATTTTAAAGCTCTTTTTTTCGGGGGGGAGGGGTTAAGCCCTGCCCTGAGGTTGGAGCTGGTGTGGCATGTGGTACCACGGATCTAGCCAAGGTCCCCTGTGCCCCTGTGCCTGCCTAAGCTTGTCTAAGCAGATGCTTTAGGGCACCAAGCTCTCTTGCTGACCCTGTCTTCCCTTTTCAATTCATTTTTTGGATTCTTTATCATCTTTTTTAGTGAAATTCTGTAGCATTTCTAATGACTGCCTGTCTTTCATTTTTCTAACCTTGAGCAGGTGCTCTGGAAAAAATCCTTCAGAACCCTCCTGAGGTAGACAGAATCCCTCACTTCCCCCAGCATGGAGCATATCTGAAGTTTTTCTTCTGCTACATTGGAAAAACTACATAGGATGATGGTGATTTCAGTCAGTTCATGTAGAAACTACTAAAAGATACTAGTTTATCAATAAACGTTTGGTGGCTATTTGTTAATTAAGACTGTGTTCTTGGCACTGGGGAGATGGTTCGGCAGTGCAAGCATCCACCTGGCAAGCGCAAGGCCCTGGGTCCCAGCCACCGCGCCAGTAAAAGTAACAGCAGTGTGGTCTTTATGCCAAACAATTCAGAGCTCTGATTTCAATTAAAACCCTGACTATAACTTTAACTATAGTGGGACTATATAGGCAAATTACAAAAACTCTAAATTTCCTTTTTCTCATCTATGAAAATTAAGGTAGACCTATGGAATTGTGGTGAGGATTCACTGATTTATTCTATAACCTGTATTTTTTAATACCAGCTACAACCTAGCACGCTATGGTATTCCCTGTGTTGAATGAGACATAAAGAAATGGTCTGTTATTGTGGAATTCATATTCC
The DNA here is from genome assembly GCA_004027165.1 of Ctenomys sociabilis. Lineage (NCBI taxonomy): Eukaryota > Metazoa > Chordata > Mammalia > Rodentia > Ctenomyidae > Ctenomys > Ctenomys sociabilis. The sequence goes on along the minus strand of PVKA01050498.1, from coordinate 4,463 downwards.
ACTAAACATGAAACAAAATAAAGCCACATGGGGCTTTAGAGCAGTGACAAGTACTTTTACAGAATTAACACAAATTGGAAGCCCTGGGGATGGGTTGGGTGTACCCGCTGAACCAGGGTGGAGGAGCGTGGAAACCGTGTACCTTTGAAACAGAAGTTTCGTGTGCAGAGCCGTGTACCTTTCACAGAAAGAGCTCAGCGCCTCTCTGAGCTTAAAGATGAACACATTCACAGTACGGCACGAGAATGGGACTTTTCCTGCCTCACCTTTAAAAACTCAGGAAAAGCCAACTATGTTCTAATTTAAGAACACACCATGTCCATCTACACTGTTTGAGGCTGTTGGCCTCATTCCTGTTTCTGTAAACAGCCAGGTACTGTCTACTCTCCGTACTATGTACAGACAGTGCCCATCACTTTCAAGCGTTCCGAGCCCTGAATTTCCAGGCAGGTCTGGAGCTTTCACGAATCCCCTCATCTTGACCTCAGACAGCTTGAATTCCTCCTTCTTTGACAGGAGTTCCATTGTGCTTCCAACTGTCCTGAGGACACACATCAGCCCCCAGATCATGCTTACCGAGCAGCACTCGGGGCGCTCACGTTGGTCACTGAGGACAGCAGAGCCTCAGTGACATGAGTGCAGTGTCAAGAGCAAAGGCAGGCGGCAGGCGGCAGGCGGCAGGCACTGGACGAACCCGGGCCCAGGAACGACTCTGGGGAGCTGATGTCCTTTAAAAAGCTATTTTTCTTTTCTTTTTTTTTAACATCAGCCTGCAAAATGTACTCTGTTATAGTAGCTAGAAGGAATATATTGAGAAGATATCTGGGTGTGGGCGTATGCACCCCAAAACACACTTACTGCTCTGCTTTCAGGGCCTCCTGGGGCAGTTAAACCGCTGCCTGTGGCTGCCTGTCTGTTTCCTTGGTTCATTTTGTTTTCATTCCAGCAGGCATCTACAGGACTGCGAAAGAGCTAAACTGCTCTGGGTGCAAGACAGAAGCAAAAGGGTGCTGCGGGGCCCTCCTCACCTGTGTGCTGCTCCCCTGTGTGTGCGCTCAACTTGTTAAGAACATTCATTTGAACTATCTGGGACCAGCCAGGGTTACAGCTGTGCGCTGCAACCGCAGGTTAGCCAGACTCAGCGCTGTCCCAGAAAATTATGGATATTAAAAAGCAGCGCCGAATGGTCTACAAAGAGTTACTTCTGTTTTTTAAAACCAAGGTTCTTAAATCCTTTGAGAGCAAATACTTTATCCTGACTGAAAAACAAAATAAAACAAAAAACCTAAGACCTCTTTTGACCACCAAGGGATTCCCTTTTAAACATTCAACATTTTTGGTTCTAGTAAAAGAAAAAAAAAGTACTTGTTAAGTGGCTGTATACTGGATGCAATGAACATGACTGAGTAGAATGCACTTGCTTTTCCTGTTCTTATTTAATTCCACACGATGACCCAGCAAAATAGGTACTATTGGCCCCATTTTGCACTTGAGGACATTGAGGCTTGGAAATGTGAAATGACTCAGCCAGGCCACAGAGGTCAAATGTGTCCCACCATTAGTTGTGACAAAGCTGTGACAGGGCCCTGTACGGCTGTCCGCAGGGCTCCCTGGGGCCCATTCATGCTCACATCATCACTTTTGCTTCTTCGATGAAATCTTCCTCAGACATGGAGCCTTCACTGATGGCCTTGATAGCCACGCGGACCTGGGCTCTCCATTCTCCTACGTGGACCACTCCAAACTGGCCACTCCCGATCTCCTTGACAAAAGCCAGCCCAGATGGATTTATCTCCCACTTTTCTAGAAAAGGGAAAATCCACATTACAGGTAGGAGGGGGAAAAATAGCATTTTAGAATTAGAAAAGGCCTGTCCTCTTATTTTACATATAGGTGAAAAACACACAAATCAGAAGAGAAGATCTGTAAGTATCATGGCTTAACTGAATCTTAAAATGCTAACTTTGCCTACTTAGAGAAGAATGTAAGAAAACTGAAGATATCAAAACACATGCCATGAAACACATTTCTGAGCCTTTCTGAACTAATCCCACAAAAATTAGACTGGAGACTTTAAATATGTATTTCTTTAGTCTGAGTCTGTCTCAGTGAGAAGTTGCAAAGTGATGAAACCTGTGAACTCCTTTTTCATCTTTCTGTTCTCTGTACTGTTCTCAACCCCGACACACCCACCCCCAAGAACTTTTTTATCTTGATACATCCTTTCCTTAAGGAAAAATCTAATCAATTTATCCAAAAAACATGTCCAGTGTCCGGACTCTAACTCGCATACATATGAGTGTGCTTGAAATAGAATCCTCAAAGAAGTGCTACTGAATTTTTCATTCTAGAAGCAAGAAAAAATTGTTTTAAAAATGATCCTTTTGAACCCGATTATCAAATGTTTTAGCAGTTCCCGTTTATGGCAACACTGCCACCTGCTGGACATTTCGAAAAATGCAGTTAAAACTGGAAACGCTGACAGCGGATTTGCAACGTGTTCTTCCAGCAGCCGGTTTTAAAAGCAATATGGAGAAGAAAAAAAATTTTTTTTAAATAGGAATGAACACTTACATAGATATTTAGAAATCTATCCGTATACAGCATAGTAGCATTGTAGCATGACTGTCTTGTGACTTTTTTTGCCTTTTTTTCACTTATGGACTTCAGAGTTTAGAATCTCAATACTTGATGGAAAATACATGTTCTATGTGATGCCTATGATGCCTGATATTTAGACTAACAGTTAGGGTAAACTGAACTGCGTATGTTGCAGGGTAATAATAAGCTTCTCTTCTGGAGGGTTAACAACCTAGGTTTGCAGATCAAAAATTGGAGAAAAAGAAAAGCTGCAAGGTCAGCCAACATTTTGGCCCTAGCTTTTCAAGGTCAGTGAAGACTCAGGACATAGGAGATCCTGTACTGTAACATCGCGTAACTCAGTAGTGCCCCAAATTTTCTGATCAAGGAGATTATGGGGCCACAGAGGAATGTGACTGATGATGTATAGTGTGCCTAAGGAGAGTCACATGGAGAGAAAACTTTCTCTCAGGCTTCCACAGAGAGCAAATTGGTCAAGAAACAGCTGTGACTCATCCACAAGGCTGACGCTGACAAGGGATCTACAAAGTGCGGAACAGGGCTTCAGGATAAACCCTGAGGGCACCTGCTGACCTTATCTGATACAAAAGTTACATCTCTTGTTATACAGGTCTTGCTTTAACTCAGTCTTAACCATCCAGCAGAAAAGTATAAAATGGAGGTATATAAAGTAAAGTCATATTAATATAATGAGCAGTGAATGACTCAAGTCAACAACTTCTGTGGATAACCCGCTTCTATTGTGGACTGCTGAACTGTGTTGGATTGTTTTATTTTAATATATATGTATATTATATTTAATATATGTATTATATATAATATATATCAAATATTAAATGTATTACATATAATATATATTAAATATAATATACATATATTATTAGTTATCCATGTTTTGAAAATATGTAACATATGTATTGTTGTATGTTACCCTGTTTATGTCATTTTTTCTCTTTGTTTTTGCTTCTATTTTTCACTCTTCAAGTTAAAATACAAATAAATAAATAAAATGAAAATAAAAGTAAATAATAAAAGCAATATGGGAGAATTCTATGTGACCTCAGTTTGGTTATGGATTTTTCTATACAATACAGCAATTAAAGAAAATATTTATAAATCATAGTTCATAATTTCATTAAACACCACATTCAATGGAAAGATAAGCCAGAAGTCAGGAAAGACATTTTAACAACATAACCAACAAAGAATTCTTATCCAAAATATAAATACAGCTAGGGCCAAAATGTTGGCTGACCTTGCAGCTATATGTATAAATACATATAGTCCTATCTTAAGAATAAAAATAATGAAATATAATAGAAAAGAGAATATCTCATGGACATTAAACTTAAGAACATTGGATCAAAATAATTAGTCATGATGGAAATACAAATGTATACTATAATGAGATACTACTGTGCATTCACAAATTGGTTAAAAATTTTTAAATGAGAGCTTAAGTATTTTTTTTTTGGATTTATTTTATTTTATTTTTTTCCATTTATATTTATTTTATTAAAATACAAATGTCAATCAGACAGTTTCAAAACACCTTAACCATACAGAGTCGATGAATTAATACATGGCAAACTGTTTTCATAATGTTTTGGTATTGTACAAGGTGCATGCATGATATTATATTTACAGGTTTTTTTATAGCTGAAATTATATCAAAAATTCAATAATTATTTACCTAGTGGATGACCATAGCACTAAAAGCCGACATAATATCCTGTCCAACCACAATTAGTGCAGATCTTGCCTATCATAGAATTATGTAGAAGCACAGCGTTATCTATCCCAACTGTACTGTCTATACACACACATCATGATTTTTTCTTTCTACAACCCTTCCTTTGTCT